>VYZV01044548.1:3144-22804 GCA_013401275.1 Pandion haliaetus | reverse complement strand
AAATTCATTTGGGTCAGTTTGAAAATCAGAGTATCTGAAAATATTCCTTCTATTTCCAGGTAGTAGTAGTAAAGGTTAAGATTAGAGGTGAAATAATCAACAAGATCATGTCACCCTAGATTTGAGTTCAACAAAAAAAAATTATGCTACTTGAGCACAGCTGAGAAATCACATGGTTAGGAATATGTAATAACCACAGACTTTATTTTGCTACCAACTTTTTAATATCCTTACCCCAAAATAACTAGCAGAAGTAGCACCATTAGAACAGAACTGAAGAATGGACTTCATAAAAACAATTTTATGAAAAGGGCTCTCCCATAAGGAAGCATTAAGTGCTATTAACCAGCCCCCAAAGTAATGAATGTACTAGCCAGGAGGGGTAAAGGTTTTAATGACTTAGAGTTTGTAGGTCAACCTTCCTTAGTGCCTCAGTGTCAAACTGCTGAAACTCAGTCAGTGAAAATGCTATTGTAATGGGGTTGAAAATGTTTGACTTGCAGCAGGGAAGCATCTGAGTCCACTTCTAAGCAAAAGTACCTTAAATTTAGCAAAGTAATTCGATGACTGGAATTCTTCGGACTGTGATAGAGAAAAGGCAGATTTCTCCAACTACACATTGATGATAAGAGGCGATAATATGAGGTTAAAAAGAAAAACTTTTCTAAGGACTCTATATGATCAAATATTAAGCCAAAGAAACAATTTACATTCTTATCTAATAGCCCCATCAGTTCTATAGTTATTCATTCAGTTATTCAAATATGAATGAGACTGCAGTGGCAACAACAAAAAAAATCAGTTCCTACAGTGGAACTGCAGTTTTACTTTTTCAAATTAAAAAAGAAGAGTGAAAACAGTATGCTGTGGAAGTGCCTGGCTTTGCTTAAAATAATTATCCAAAAGCATACAAATCACCTTGTACTACAGCCTAAATGAAATTTTTTTGGGAACGTAATGTTGGTAAGATTCCGTCTTTAAACTTATTAGTTCTATTTTTATATTTAAGAGATAATTCTTTTTTTTTAAAAGTATTATTACAATGAATATTGTCCAAGAAGTTCTCTCTTTTGGATACACTTAGTAAACATAGAAACACTGCCAAGGTATCTCCTTCATCAAACTTCAGTTTGGATCTCAAACATTAAAACTGGTCAGCAAATTGCTACATTTAAGCAAATAAAAAGGCCATGTTAATGTATTGGTAAAAATTAGGTAACTAATGATTTAATATAGAAAACAAATATGAGCATAAGGAAGAGGAACTTAATCTTTGTGTTCACAGATGAAACTTAATCAAATCTTAATTTCCCCCCAAAGATGTAATATAAGCAGTGGATTTACTAATTTTTTATTAAGTGAACATTACAGGTAGGTGCACTTTCTAGACATCATATCTCAACATATGCCTTGGAAAAAAAAGGCTGAAGGAACAATGACAAAGCTTGAGTTCCAAAAAGGAGGAACAAAACCTGGTAACAAATACTTAAGGGTTATACACTGTGTATTAAAGTTTTAAAGCTTTAGGATAGATGGAAGAGTAGCAGATGCAAAAAACAACAGGGGGCAGATTTTGTATCAAAGCCATAAAAATATACAGCCATTTTAATGGGCAATTATTCTTTGCATTTGTGCTGTGGTTTGAATTTGTATGAGTGCCATATGCCTCCAGAAAGGTGTGCCATCAAAATGGCTGAACAAATCTACCTCTCATTATTCCTAAGCTCTCCTTCTTTGCGCAAACTATCCGGTCATCTGCCATCAAGAGTTTTCAAATGTTTTATGGTGAAGAATTTTAATGTTACACCATGTTTGCATCAGTTTACAGCTAATTTACTGCTACATAGTTTAACTGTTAAAAAGGCAGGGAGACATATTTACATTATTGCCATAGTTCAGGAGGATCACTTTTGAGGGAAGGCTAAGCAAAATAATCTATATGATATTATCTGAGATTTCAGGAACAGAATCAGGAGTTTATCCCAATGTATGCTGTGTAGTGAGTTTTCACTTCAATGTTATAGTAATAAGTAGTATTACTTGGCATTCTTTATAAGAATTATAAGAACTGTGTTAAAGAGGATGCGTGCAGATCTTTGCATTTAAATACACAGTCCAAACTACACTGCAAGTAAAATTTAAGCTCTGTTACCACAGATTTTAACATTAAAAGGCTTTTATATTATATATATCTATATAAGGATTCTTGAAATTTCAGGGTAAAAAAAAATCTTTAGAAAGTTCACAATTATTAAAAAACAGCAAGCTGAAAATACATTTTTTCACCTGTCACTTTTGTGAGACAATTATCCCTGGGATCTAGTTGTGAATTAACTTAATCCAAACGAAATTTGCCGTATGTGTCAAATACAGTCATAACTGGTCACTTTTATTTCATTAATAATCTATTTATTTTTTGAAACACACTTAAAATTAGTAGAACAATAATTTCCTTACTATTGCACAAAAATATATGCCAGTATTAAATGCTGTTGTTTAGGAATGAATAAATCTGTATTTTGGACAAACCATTACTTATAGGACATTCTCATTTGAAATGCATTGAAAAGGAAAACAAAAATCTCTAATTAATGTACAAGCCTAATCACCATTCTCCACATGGAAGAGTAATTTTTCACTGTTCATTTGCTCAGTGTAATCTCAAAACTGACATAACAGAAAAGCAATGGCCTATAAATCTGCTCTCATTTGTTTCTTTAATATTCATATTCCATTGAACTACAGCTGCTTGTTGCTGCAGTCTATTACAACATGCAAAACTGTCGATAAAAATATTATGAAAGGCAAGATGTGTTTCTTCATGGCTCTGTGTGCCATTTATTTTGAAAAAAACCAACAATAAATGACTCATGGATTGTCCCTTAGTTTGCTGCACGCTGGGCGATTAGTGATTAATTACCTTGCTGCAAATTGACACGGCACAAGGAAATTGACACAGCTCTGATTAATTAACTTTTTATGTCAGACAGTGACTTACAAAGCACTGCGCACTGTAATTGAATCCCTTCACACAACACTACTGCATGAAGTTTCCAGTCAAATCCAAATTAGCACCAAATTTTAAATAAACTTGGTGAAACTTGTTATAACAAGGTAGACCCTGAATGGTTACATAAATATTTCTAGAAAGAGGACAAACAGCTTAAGACACTGTTTTCAAGTATTTCATCCTCAGACATATGAAAAACAAGATTTGTTAAGAGTTTTCGATAACAAATCATCAACATAATCAAATGCACTCAAAAAAACATGCATAAAATATTTCAGTAAAAGGCAACCTCCTATTTAATGTGCTTATTCTTATGTTAAATTGTAGGAGGACACTTAACTGTTCCAACAAAACTTCTTACTTTATTAAGTTTAGCTTAAATTTGTTTCCAGATCCAATTGATCTACTATTTCAACAATGACTTGCATATACTGAACTCACACTTAGTTTTCTTTATAATTATTTTCAGTATATAGGGAATTATTCTTTTCCTCTGCCTTTCTTTGCTTCATCTCCTTTAATATACGAATAAACAAGCCACCATTAGTTTCTCTATACATTGATACCATTATATGCCAGAAATTTATAACCTTCGGAGCAAAATCTTGATGCCAAAGCCTGGAAACTCTCATCTTTTTGTCTAAACTTTTTCACTGTGGGTGTGACTGAGCACTGGCACAGGTACCCAGAGAGGCTGTGGAGTCTCCATCCTTGGAGATATTCAAAAGCTGTTTGGACGTGGTCCTGGGCAGCCTGCTCAAGGTTACCCTGCTGGAGCAGGGTGGGTGGAAACGTGACCTCCAGAGGTTCCTTCCAACCTCAGCCATTCTGAGATTTAGTCATTTGGTGATTCTGTCATTATCAGAAATTCCCATATAACTCATCCTTCTTTTGCTGGACTGTATATGCAGCCACCTGAAACTCTCAGACATCAAGGGATTTCTCTTAACACACAGAAGAAAATAGAGGATGTGGAGGGATAAAAAAGACCAGAGAATATGATTAAGAGTTTTTTTGTAAAGCTATGCAATTACGCCAACTTACAACTTTGAATAAAAAAATGCTATAATTGGTGGTCAAATTACTTATGGTGTACTTAATAACAAAATAAGAATACTGCAGAGTTGATGTTACAAAGGACAACACAAATAGTTGATATACAAAGAATAGTTGATTTTTCACAAAAGAAATGACTAACAAACAAGAAAAAGCTCAGTAGGTAAAAACAAACAACAAAGCAACTAGGCCATAAAGGAAAAGAAACAGTAGAGATCAAAGAAGCCACATCTGATCTTAAATTAAAGAACAATCTTCTAATGTAGATGATCAAACTGATTGATAACTTGTCTTGTGTTCCTGGTTGTTGGACATCTACAAGCTCCAAGCAAATGGAAAAAGTCCCCTGTGTCTAAACACTAAACACTGTTTCTGAGACAAAGTAGAAAAGACATGGTTGTGGAAAACTAGATGAAGAGTAGCACTGCTATAAAGAGATGACAAAATTTAGCAATTTGGATGTTTATGAAAGCCAATTACGTGGTGACAAGAAGTTCTGTCTGGATGACACAAGGATTCCTAAAACTAAACAGAATTATTAAACTGTAAAAAAAGAACATTGTCAGAACGTTGTTGGGTTGGGAACAATTTAGGCAGGAAGTGACTGAGGAAAAAAACTGCTATTAACCTAATCCAATCCATAATGGAAAAAAACAGTCAAAACAAATATTGCACCTGCAGAGTCATATATATATATTAAAAATATTAATTCCTCAAAAGTACTTACTATTTGTGAAATTCAGGTTGAAGAATTTTGCCATATACAACATGGTTTTAAGAGCCATGATTTAATAACAACTGTCACACAATGCAAGAAACAGTGACACTGAAGTAAGTCTTTATTTGAATGCAACTCTTACAGGCTAAGCTGAAAACCACAAAAATAATAACTTTACATCTGACAGAATAATTTGAGATGTATAGTCAACTCTGTGTGCCTACCTACTAAAAATGAGTAACGCAGCATCTGGAAAGCAAAGCTAAGCCTGCAGAAGCCTGCATCTAGGACTCTACACAAAGGATCTTACGTACAATCACATCATAGATTATGATACAAACAAATACTAAATGTAATTCTCACTAATCAGCTGCACACTGAGAGTAGTAAGTCCAAACAATCCTATTGCCTTAACTCATTGGTTAGTCACGAGCACTGCCAGTGGCCAAGTGCCATACCTCCATTAACAGGAAAGCACTAAGTTAAAACATGAGATGCCCAACTGCCCTTAGTCAAACGTAATTTTTATTATTTGAACTAAAGGACAAAGATACTCTCCACAATTTACTATTAATAATGTTATGCACACCTGTCCAGTCCTCTCCCACTACCCAGGTGTAGGATGGTATAGAAGTTAAAAAAACCTCAGTGGCACACAATTCAGGATATGTCTATCTTTATAAAACTCTTATGTGTGCTAGTTTAGACAAACTGCACCATCGCTAAACAGATTAACAAAAGAGTGAGTATAAACAGCAAGGCACTTAAAAACAGATTTGCAGGAGTGAAATAAAACCAATATTTACAGATTCTGGATGACTACAATACAACTTACTGATGACTTATTAGTCACCATTTCAAACACTGATAGACAGAAAGTAAGAGGACAGTTATCCTGAAAATAGTTACAGAAGGACAATATATAGTGATAGAGAACACAAAAAATGCTGTAACAAGAGTTTCAGGCAATGCTACCAAAAAAACCCAGAAGATGTTCACTTTACAGTTTTCAAATGCTGATACTTATATCAAGAATATAACATAATATGTATGGATATAATTTACTCAATTTTGTTAATTTTGTATTATCTTTATAAATACCTGACTTAGAAGTCAGTGGAGTTATCCTGCATTCAGATTTGTTTAACTTTGTTCAAAGCAAGGTCCAATACAATGGGCCAAAATAGTGTTTAAAAACTTTCTAAAGACATTTCAACAAGACATGACATCAATATTTTTCTCTGGAAGTGATACATGATTTTTCAACCTTTTACACTTCTACGTATGGGGGGAAAAATAATGGAAAGAAATCAGCAAATTTCCCTTCCTACTTATTGATATCTTCTTATTTAAACATTCATGTAAACCCACAGTATTTTAACATACAGACCAGGAAGGGCACTTTTCACATTATTCTTGGGTTACTACCAGGTGATTCTCTTTACTTTATAAATAAAGGCAATTAATCAATTCAGGAAGCACATTAAAAGACAGTTTGAATCCTAAATTTTCAGTAATGAGATTTTTGTAGCCTGGAAGTGGTACGTGTGATTGGTTTACTCAGATGTATGGCCATTTCCCTTTGGGCAGGACTTTTGCACTGTTTCATTCATGAATCTCAGTCCTTACAATGGTTAAGTTGGCTTAATCACGCAACTCCTTTGCAGGGTTGCGCTACGTTTTTCCTATGAAGCAATAAAAAGCAGACAAAACCACAAACATGAAAATACAATCTACTAACATATATTTTAATTGTGATGAAGTGACCTGCCATTCCATTTTAGTTTAAGAGAAATTAAAAATTTAGTTTCCAAAAACCCTTTTACATTTAATTCAGAAACACTGTAACATAAGCAAATTACTTATACCATATGAATACTCATTCTTTAAACTGTTCCTGTTCCTGACCCATATACCGATTCAAAATGGCAAGCTTACTAAACAGTCTCCCCCTTACCAATAACAGCAAATCACAACAAATAAATTAAGAAAAATTACAACAATAAAATCAGAACACATTAATCATTGATGTCATTACAATAAAGCATATGTCCATTTGGGTTGAACACGGTCAGTTGTGTCTGACATACAAAACCCAGAAAAGGATATACGAAATGCCAGGAGCGCCTACACTTCAGTTGCTTGGAGTTCCAGGATAATATTATCAGAAGACTATCATCATTACAATATAATTTTCAGGTAATTACATGTGTGCAACAGATTAAACCTGACAAAATCAAGTGAATCAAGGTTTCTAAACTGAATGTTTCCACTAATGATTCTGCTCAGAAGCGCACTTTAAATCACCTTTTGAAAATTTCTGTTTTCCCCATGTAATATTTGTGGTACTGGAAATACCCCAGAATATAATAAAAATGTCAGAAGTCTTACTTCAATCCATTAGTAATGCTACAGAAAAATAAAACCTGGAGTGTCTTCACAGAAACAAGAAACATGAAAATAGTTTCATACAGCATTTCTTAGGTAGTTTACTAATGTTTATAAGTCAAGGAACCTACTTCTAAGGGAGGATATTCAGGAGACATTGAATAGACAGCCTTTACTTAATTTTCATTTCTGTAGTCCTCACATGGACTAAACCCTACTATTGGATGTGGTATTGATACTTAGTATTTACGATTTTCCTTATTTATTCCATGCATATCAACAAAGTCCTGAACTAACCTCCAGCTGTGATCAAAACAAAACACCCACAGGAAAAAAAAATCTTTTTTAAAAATAGTACATGTGTCTGTTATATGTAAGTGTTGGTAAGTTTTAACAAATACATATAAAAAGCGAAATCCCCATATCATGTAATTAATACTTTAAGCTTCTGCTATAGATTTTCCTTCTCTCTTGGCATATAAAGCATAACTTCAGATCAGTAAGATTATTAGGATAATTTAGGAACATTTCAATGCCTGCTCTGAAGTAATGGAATCTACTTTCCTGATTTGCTTTAAAAGAACTCAAGCATTAAAAATATTTCTTGTCAAAAATATTACAGGACCAAAGGTTTCCAGGGAATTTTCTGAAAGAACTGCCTTCCTACCTTTCAAAAACATCTCATCTTTGCCTTGTTGTTTTCTGGTTGCTCATAAACTAAAATCCCAGGGCAACATAGTTTATTGTTTTAATATCTGTCTGACGCAAAGCAAAAGTATTCTCTGGTGAGTGCTTATCTGTCATATGTACTTCTGTGAAAGGAATATCAAGACAAATAAGATGTTCTAGGGCATATCGTGGGATTATGAATTTGGCACTGACTGAATTCTGTTTAAAAATAGTTGAAATGATAAATACAAAATATACCTACACTGATATTTTGAGGATGGGAGCTTGAAGAGCATTGGGGTTTAAATATTTTAATTATAAAGAGTTTGTACTATTTTAGTATGAATAGAGAACGAACAGTCAAGTCCATAAATAGGACAAACAAAATGAGAGGAAAATAATTGAAACAGTTAAAAAGTACAATTCTATTCTAAGGATACAATGGACTGTGAACTTACTTTGTATTAATTAAACTCAATGTAATGGCATTTTCTATATTGAAATGAATAACCAGTGATCTGGAAATTCATTTAGACCATTAGGTTAATTACAGAAACTGATGGAAGTTTTATCAGACAATTACAATTAAAGAACATGAACAATGTCGGACAGATTTATAAGCATTTGTACCACCTCAATCATTTTTGCTGAATTCCACCACCACTTCTTACAAAACTGTAATCAATATATCAATTAAAAAATGGGCCATCAATTTCATTTGTCCTTGAGTATGATAAAATAAAATAATACCTGATTTCTGCATGTTCATTTTTCTTCTCCTTTTAATTCTATCACTTTGTTGCAATATGAAAGATTTATTTATTTTTAATAAAAAATGAAAACTTATGGAAGAAAAGCATGTATATTTTGGAGCTGATAAGCATGCTTATTGAAGATGAAACCACTCTAACATTTAGAAAATGCAAGCCAAAACTGACATCAGTTTGAAATGTACTCATTGAAGCCAAGGCAAAATTCTCTTTTACGGACATGCAAAACATTTTTGAAATATAGGCATTCATATGGGCATCATTCCAAACAAAGGCATGTAGCAATTTACTATTTTACCATATATGTGAGCAATTCAGTCCAGTGAACTGTCCCTTTAATACAAGGTCAGAAAAATTGGCAAATAGTTACATACCTGATAACTCAAGTATCTTTATTTTTACTTGGTGCTAAAATAAAGCCTAAAAAGTTACAAAGATCAATGCTCTGATTTAGAGTGTGAAAAATATTTAACTGCCTTTGAACTTTCATTAAAATTCATAGTCTCTCTCCCATTGCCTTCCACAGGACCTGGGTATGCACAACTGTAAATTTTTGAAAAATGTGATGCGCAGCTTTAGGCTGGCTTCCTCGCCACACCAGCTAGGGCTTAGCGAGCCCAAGAACGTTGATTAGTTATTCCAGAGCACAAAGAAGTTTTCTACTGGCAGGTGCATCTCCTTTTCCGTCCTCTGCCGTGAAAGGGCAGGGGAGGTTCTCAAGAAAACGGAGCCAGGCTCTTCGCAGAGGCACACACTGGGAAGACAAGAGACAACAAACATAACTTGAAAGAAGAGAGGTTTCCACTGTTAGGACATTCCTGCACTGGAAGAGATGACCTGGAAAGGTCGTGCAGTCTCCATCCTTAAAGGTGCCCTGGTGCCACCTGGTCCTTCCAACCTGCATTGTTCTATGACTCTATGTTTTCATCTCTTCCTTCTTTCCCATGTTTTGGCTCTCATTAACTTCTATTTCATTCACATTTTCAGGCACTTCGAAAAATGGGGAAAATAGGTACTAAACAGCTTTTAAAAGTCCTTGCATCAATTCAGATTTGTA
This sequence comes from Pandion haliaetus, assembly GCA_013401275.1. Lineage (NCBI taxonomy): Eukaryota > Metazoa > Chordata > Aves > Accipitriformes > Pandionidae > Pandion > Pandion haliaetus. The sequence continues at coordinate 13,136 of VYZV01044548.1, read as the reverse complement.
TTTTTGCCTTTTTTAACCATACATACCCAGCTATATTACTGTCCTTTGTAGAACAGTGCTACAGATATTCAGTGACAGAACTTTTTTCTTCTTTTGAATCTTCCTTTTGTCCAGCAGTCTTAATATTCTCACAGATCCTATTCTCGAGTGGCTTCAACGTGGAAAATTTCCAAAATTTTTCTTGATACATTTCTTAACAGTAGATACAAATTTCTTCAGGATTTTAAAAGTTCCTGTGGAAGAAACTAGTCTAAAGAAGTGGGGGCAAAAAGAGACTGTCAGTTACATGCAGCCAAACTGTTTGCTTTACAAAGTTTCAGTGAGATATCATGGGCCTCCAGGAAGCTTCCAGTGAATGCTTACTTACTCGCTGGGACTTGGTGTACTCTAATCTTGACTTTCTGGGTATATCTCCTTCAATACTTCTCTACATTCTGCATTAGGAAAATTATGAAGGATTTAACTGAAATCAGTTGTATTAGTTCTTTCCTCGAGAGGCCAATACTATGGGAATCTACAGCAGCCAAGGTGAGACCATGAGCTTCCTTACTTTGGTTGTCTCAATAAGGCAAAGAATCTGTCTGTCCCACCAAGGGATGTGAACACATTTGCATGCTGCAGCTAGGCTTTCTACATAACAAATTATCTATTCCCAGAATAGATGTGCAAATGAAAAACTGATCCAGGTCCCATCTTCTGCTTCAGTGTTAGAGAACAGATGAGGCATGAGAGACTATTGCTACTGATTTGTTCCACTGCTTGCAGAAGAATCAGCTCATTTCTTTCTGTATTATGCAAAGGGCCAGAAGTGATGGAAGGAAGCAGAGCCATGTTTCCACCTCCTGACATATTCAGAGGTGTAACTAATCACTGTACTGGGAAATGTACAATGTGATACATAAAATACATCCTGGAGAAATAAAACATCAGAAGGGAAAGAGTAGCTCCAAGAAATGCACTCTTCTTTCTGGCTAGCCAAAAAAAAAAAGGGTAAAAATGTTCAGAGTCATCAGAGACTACTAGTGACTAATACAATTAAAAAGACAAAAAATTAAGTGAGAAATAACGCTAGCCAAATTTAAAAAAAAGCATTTTACAACCATGTTTCAGTCCTTAATTCCTTCTAGAATATAACTTGGGAGCAAAAGATGAACAGTCAAGTTAAGGACAACAACATTTCTAAAAATGGGGACTATCATCTTCCAAATATCTGAAAATGCCAAAATGCCATTAACATTTAACGAACTCCAAACCTCTCAGACGGCTTTAAAAATCTCAGCCAACTCTTTCCCTTCTGTTAAAATTATTACAAATTTAAAACCTCTTAATTCTTACATTGTGAGCTGTTCTAAAATATTACACGGTTACAATACCAGCAGTAACAGAATACATGATTAACAAATTATTCAAAGATGAAGGCTGCAATATTGTTGTCTACATGGAATGAAAATAGTAAAAGTATTAATCTCCTAGTTGTTACTGTTGACTTATCAGTTATCATTTCAGTATTACAAATGTGTGTAAAACAATGGAATATAGAAGATATTTAAAATAATAAAAAAAAGAAAATGGGACAAAATTCGAGCTTCATTTCTATTCACTTCTTAGAATTTCCTATAGAAATGGAACTATTTTACATCTTTACTAAAAGATTTGTAATAAGGAGAAATAAAAAAAATAATTACAATCATTCGTAATTGTAATAATTTTGTATTATTAGGGGTTGTGACCCTGTGGCGGAAACTACATTTTGGCAATATGAAATACTATACATAATAAAAAAACAAAATCATGACTTGGAGACACACAGGTTCAACAAAAGCGTAATAATTTCTACTGCAAGGGCTACTAGCAATCTCTGTTATGAAACTGTGTATTACACATTGCCCAGTGGGAGGCAGACAGGCAAAGTCTGTTTACTTATGTATTTGGCATAATTGAAAACAAACAGGTGTTTGTTAGGATATCATTATTCAAGGAGCACCACTGCAAAATAAGATTTTTCAAAGGGACTGACTCATGAGACATAATCGAAACGGTGAAGTATAGACCTTAGCTAGCTACACAATGACTAGCTAGGGATTTAATAATAGTGAAAATACCATATGATGTAAACAGCAACCCCAGAAATAAATTTCCTAGGATAGAACTCAGCGAAATAATAGGAGCAACAGCGTAAACTTAAGAAAGGCTTTATTTAGAGTAATTTCCAGAAAATGAAAAACAAACACTCCTCCCCCTCCCCCATGCAAGAAGCTCCCTAACAGTGAGATGAATGAAATGTTTTGATAATTTTCTAGGAAAAAAAAAATTCAGTCAAAGACTAGTATTTGAGTCAAAAATGAATAGTGCACCAAAAACGTACAAAAGGGAACACTGATTTAAAGAGTAAGGTTTTTGTGTCTGTGGTACTACAAGGATTTAAAAAACCCACTGCTTGGGAAAGGTGACATAGCACCAAATATTCTCGGAGCATCTGGAAGCAAATGCAGATTTAACTGATAATGTCATTTCCAATTTAAAACATTTCATATATTTTGTTAGTTTGCTGTATTTTTGTAGTCTCCTGATTTGAAAGTAGACGCCATATTTATACTGTAAAAGCAGCAGCTCTGGGGATGATATTCAGAGCCTTTGACATAAGAGAGTTACATGACTGTAGAGGTGATCGCTATGGAACTCTTTCCTGGTTTTAATTAATAAAAGAAATTAATTATTTCAGTAGTCTAGATAAGCTTTAAGAGAGTAGAAATGCTTTCTAGATTGATAAAGAGCACATCCGATAAAACATTATCTTTACGGAGGACTGCTAAGAACACACAGCAAATGCTGCTGTTCACCCTAATCCAGCAAGCAGCAATTATTACTATTTCATTCAGCTAGAGGCTACTTATCTGACTAGATTTCCTAATGGCCATCAGTGGTACCACTGATACAATCTAAAACACTCTCAGAAGAGTCGGTGCGGCTTCTGCTTCAGAATGTTAGAGGACACATTTCTACACTTCCACTCCAAAGTTTTGTACAGAAAAATGGCTGATGGCAGCATCTATTGTTTCCGCTTGTCTTTACTATTTTTATTAGGGCAGGTTTTTATAATTCAAAAAACCCACTTGCACACAGTATTTTTCCTTTTGTAAAAAAGACTTCATTATCTATTTGCTTCCTGACACAATCAAATGGTGGCATGATACAAGACTTTTTGTTTATTAAATCACAGTTGTGACCAGGATGGAAAAAGAAACACAACTTATCTTCTACACAAAATGTAGAGTGCGCAACAGTACTGGATTCCAAAAAATTTCTCTGTTTCTATAGAACTTTTGACCATTTCTGTAGAACATTGCAATATAGGTTGTCTTTTCAAATAAAATATATTCTGAGGATAAAGTTGCAACTAAAACCACTGAATTACCTGTTGACATTACTTGCATATGTTTATAAATACCACATTTACCTTAACAAGAGCTTTTGGGAAGGTTTACATTTTTAGGGGGCTTAATTCACATTAATGTGCTGTTGTCACAAAACAAAACAAAACAAGAGCCATAACACTAGCTTACTTGTGGATGTGTATACTAGTGAACTGGGGGCACTGTACACGGGAGATCCCTCCTGGTTTGCCTGGCACAGCAGCACCCTGCCTACAAGAAAGAGAGAGAGAGTGGTATCTGGTTTTGGAACACTCAAACTAAACCTCAGTTTTCATCTCAAAACAGAAATAAAGTCATAACCGGAGCAGCGCAGTGAAGCATGGGCACTTCTCATCCTTCGGCTTCAAAGCAGAAAGAGCCCCAGTCAACATGTACAATTTTACATTTGAAAAAACAAACCACAGCCATCCCCCCCAAATACAAACACCCCTTCTTATGACATGAGGATGCTGGTGCCTGCCCCGAGCGTTCGCCATGCACGGCAGTCCCTCAGCCCGCTGCTCTCTCCCTCTCTGCCCTGTCTCTCTGAAACAGAAGGTGCCCAGTTAGCTCTGCGGCTGACGGGAGCCAGCAGCCCACCCACACCTCCCACCTCCTGACTTCTCGTTGCCCGAACTTGGGCCAAAATGAGAGGCTACTCAGGCAAACACAGCAGGTAAATCAGACCGCAAAGCTCCCCCATACAGATGTTAGGCCAAATATGATCTCAGTTGTATCGCTTAAATTAACACTGGTGCAAGCGATTACTAATACATGTGAAGATTTCAGTAGGTTTTGATCAAATGAGAAATACATAACCATAAGCTACTTTCCAGCACATAAGCTGGATTCAGGAATAAGAACAAAACCAACTAAAAGAAATGAAACTTTTTTTTTTAAAGAAAAAAAAAAAGTTAAAGTAATAACCAAATCTATTTAAAACAACACTTTTGCAATGCATGTTTGTTTTGAATAAATGACAGAAGTTTAGGCTTACTTTTTTTTTTAAATGAACTTAAATAAAATGCCTTAATATTTCAACATCTTTCTTAAAATTACATTTTAGCAGTCTTAGCTGAATACAGATTAAACATTGATTAGAGGTAGGACCAACTGTACTTCCACACTAGGAAAAAAACTTCTGGAAAACAGTCCACCAGGAAAAGCAGGATGTGACACAACTTTTTTTGCAGATATATGTGTATATATATCTGTATATGCACACACAAAATTATACATATACATACACTGACATACTTCAAGCTGTCAGGATTTGTCAATCACACTATTTCAAAAATTTTAAATCTACATGAAGATTTGTGAGACTTTAGAAGTTGTGCATTGACATATAAGCACTGGAACCCAACAGAGTTGAGTCAAATACGTTTGGAAGGATAAGATGAATTACAAATGGTAGGCATGTTTTCCGTATAGTATTACAAGAGCAATTCTCAACCTACATTCAGTTACCGGACCAGAGTTCTTTCAAAAAATGTGTTTAAAAACTTTCTGTCATTAACCAGTTCCTTGATTATTGCTTGCAGCTGTCAGTAGAAGTAGAGATACAGGATATACCAAAGGAAAATAATTCTTGTAATTTATGCAATTTAGCTAAGACTGTGAGCATTGGAAATCTCATGAAATATTATGCTTCCAACCTTCCCAGACAATAGTGTACCCTGAACTAACAGGATTTGGAGATGCTTGCTTTTTTCCAGCTATCTACTACTAATCTGAAAGATAAAACAAGGTAATTTTTTTTTTCCTTACATTAAGACAGTACATAGTTGACTATATTGATGTCTCTCTCTCTCAGCTTTCCAAAAAAGAACCACAACTGGAAGCTGTTAAATGAACATATACCTACTGAGATCCTAATGGCAAGCATCATTTTCAAGCTGGTAGATAAACAGGACCTATCAACACACTCGCTTGACACTAGGAATGTGTACACGGAGCTATTTAACACCATAAATGCTTCAAAACTTGTGCGACTACAGAAGCCTGAAAATGAAAGAGAGCTGAAGACATAGAGGCATTTATCCAGCCCAGGAAAGGAAAGGAATTATTAAAATCAGTAATTTTCATTAGGTTTTAAGAATAATGTAACAATATATATTTACTAAACATACTTGAAGTCATTAAAGATAAAGGTTTCAGAAATTGAAGATTATACTTTATTTATATTATTCAACATAAATTCTAGATGACACTTCGTTTGCTCCGTGGTCCATAGATATTTTCCCATTCTTTTCAGCTAACATTCTTACATTTTTTCTGATTTCATCTCATACAAATCCAATTTTCCTTACTCTAGTCTTCTACTTTCTAATGAAAGTACTTCAAAACAAATGCCTTTTTCATCCGTGCTACTAGAGTGTATTTAATTTGTTGCATAGAGCTTTCTAATTATATTTTGACAATCTGCCTTCGAATTTGTACACAAAATTAATACTAATACCTAAAACACTATTATTAGATTTTATTAGAAAAATATGGAACTTTTTAATCTACTTTTGTGAGAAAAGATTATTTATGCTGCATCTAATTTTGGTATTAAACATATTTAAATTGTAATTAATACAACCAGGGAAAGATTGAATTATTTACAATAAGATCTTCTGGATAAACCGCAGAACTTTGAAACAATCCATAAATTCCGTAACGGAAAAAAAATTATATTATTTTTCCTCTAGAATACTAAATTCTAGCATGACAGAATAAAGGTGCTTTTTTTTTTTTTTTAAGAAAGAGGATTTTAATATAAAGTTCTTAATATTCCTGTTCAAACTGTAACTTAATAATATCATGGAACTGATGAACTTGAAAAAATTACAGTCATGCAAGAGTTCATCTTTAATTCTGCAATGCCTTCTGTACCAGTATATTTAAGGCTGATATTTTCTCCTTAGGAACAATCTGCATGCTTTTTTGCTTTTATCTAATATAAGCATCTACTTATTTGGTCACAGCAGACGTGACCAGTGATGCAGGCTTTTGGAGATCATCAGCTGAAAGCCCCTCCTGACTCACTCCACCAAAAGGATCAGAAAAACCTCAGCATATATATCCGAAGACTGTATTCACTATAGGTACACCAGAGAGCTTCAGACAGACCAGTGGCAGAAGGGAAACTGAGGCAGCCATGCTGCTGGGTGTATCAGGAGGACAACAGTCTGCGGCGGCTGAGCAAGCGGACGGGTTGTGCCGCACGCAGTGGGTAGCTGTGCTGGGACAGGGCATGGTGGTGTCAGCTGAACACTGCTGTACGACTCCAGAGATCCCCCAGACTGATTCACCACTCATCCTTTCCTTGGCATACAGGCTGGCAGCATGGACAAAAACATACTTTTCAAGACCCAGAAATGTTCCCACTCATACTTCTCTTCCTCCAGTGTTTTCTCCTACAGTCCATGATTAAGAATGTACTGTTTGATTAAGTCCTTTGTTGAAGCACTATAGTTATTTTGTGAAAATAATTACTCTAAAAATAGTCAGGGCTGTGAGGAAAATGATGTGAAGTCATTAATATTTTTAGAATCCCAAAAATTCACTTCCCAGTGGTTCCAAGATATTTGATTGAAAGTATTTTTCTAATTTTTGCATACTTTCAAAAATAAGGTTTTGTGTATAGTTCTTATTTACATGATTTATATAAATTAATCTACAGAGCATAAGTGGAAATACCAATGTACTAGTGACGATGCACAGACTACTCATTGGCTCATACATGACATATGACAAAGGTCACTGTATTTCTCAAATACCCAGGTAGCCAAGAAGTACCCAGGATTGAGAACAAGAGGACTTTCCAGTAAATCATAAAGGATTTCACATCACCTTTGTTAAAATAGCTTTTAGGTCTAACTGGAACCACTGCGTAGCCAGCACTACAGACAGCTTAAAAGTAAAGATCTGGTGTAAGTTTAAAAGAATTTGCACAACTAGTTGGAATCTCTTATGGCATCCTTCGTGGAAGTATAACACAACATGTTCAGCAGAAAAAAAATCATACCATTAGTTCAAATTACACTGCTAATGTAAAATTAACAGCGTTGCAAGGCCTTGATCATGGGAATAGCTCTCTCCTGTCACAGGAAGTAGACGAAACTTTTAGAAACCTTCATTATCAGACCTGTATAAAGTTGATGTACCACTTCAGAGAACCTCAGTTTACAATGCATCACCTCCCAGCAGAAATAGCTTTAGTACCTTTGCTCACGACCAAAGAGTTTCCAATTTACCATGCTGCTGTTTATTCCCCCAGGAATTTGGGGCATATACAAAAGGGAAGAGGACAGAAATTGCACTGTACTACCCCATTACATCCCAGGGCAAAAGCGTAACACATTACAGAGACAAAGGGGAAAAACTGATTTTCTACTTTCACTCTGGGAATCCTAAAAACCACCGCTTCATATAAACCTCTTCAGATGGCTCTGAAGGTGACAGCAGTACCGAGGTCTATATAGGGTACAAGTACCTCCATCATAACAAGAGGGTAATCACATAAGAATTTTCAGTGGCAGAATAATCAAGTCAACATCCAGGGCTGGTCTACATTGGGTAGTAGTGCACAAGTAGCTAAAATGACAGTTTATAACATAGGAAATAAGGAAGTTAGTACATACAAGGAGATTTAGTGAAGATGACATCACTCTAATCCATGGTGCACTTAGCTTCCCACGTAAAGCAGCTCTTCTTTATACATATTTATTCTATTGTGTTACCATTAAGAGCTTCTTACTGGTTTTGGCAACTAAGTACCAGTTCATACATTCTATAATACTATTTACCAAAACCCCCCAAAACAAACCCACAGGAAAAAGTGAAGAAAAGCTAAAAATATTTGTGTCCCATTTTCTCTATAGTATTATAAAATATTATTTTATTACCCTAATTGAAAAGCTGCATTATTAAATTCAGCGATTGTTATTTAATTTCCCCTTTTTCCCCACTACAGCTGGATGTGACACAGCCTAATCTCTCCGCCATTCTGACCACTGTTTTTCTTTGTACCTTTTGCAACTATTATTCCTATACACTTAATTACTCTTTCACATACAATGCATGAAGAAAACTATAAGGCTGCATCTCTCATGAACATATCAGGAGATTTGCTAACATATCAAAGATCCTCATAAACAACTGATGTCCACTCTTGATTTGCTGTTCTGAAAGTGTAATTTAATATAGGTCTTTCCAGACAGAAATAGCATTATTTTTGTTCTGGTCTGAAATATTTTTTAATGATGGTCATTTCAAAATGTGTCACAGAAGTGGATCAGAAACACCTAACTAAAAGGCCACTGTTGTACAATAATAGTTTATGTTAGCTTCTATTGTCCCATCTTACTAGGGAACTTAAAGAGAGTATCTTGAATACATAATAGTTAAGTGTTCTCTTATCTTTTCATTATCTATAATCAAACTACACAGCACTAGTATGCTTTTAAATATGCTGTTAATTCCAAAAAAAGTGCTTCTTGAGTGCCTTCAGTTATTTGGGATCCTTCTACAAATAGAACAATACTCCTTCAGATTTTAACACAACCCTTCATGGATGGTTGTGTTGACACATTGAATTGTTTGCTCTCACAGCCCAGAAAGCCAACCATATCCTGGGCTGCATCAGAAGAAGCATGACCAGCAGGTCGAGGGAGGTGATTGTCCCCATCTACTCCACTCTCGTGAGACCCCACCTGGAGTACTGCATTCAGTTCTGGGGCCCCCCAGCATAAGAAGGACATGAACCTGTTGCAGCGACCACGAAGATGATCAGGGAGCTGGAGCACCTCTCCTGTGAAGACAGGCTGAGAGAGTTGGGGTTGTTCAGCCTGAGAAGAGAAGGCTCCGGGGAGACCTTACAGCAGCCTGCCAGTACCTAAAGGGGCCTACAGGAAAGCCGGAGAGGGACTTTTTACAAGGGCATGTAGTGACAGGACAAGGGGTAATGGCTTTAAACTGAAAGAGGGTAGATTTAGATTAGATGTAAGGAAGAAGTTCTTCACTGTGAGGGTGGTGAGGCACTGGAACAGGTTGCCCAGAGAGGTGGTAGATGCCCCATCCCTCAAAACATTCAAGGCCAGGTTGGATGGGGCTCTGAGCAACCTGATCTAGTGGAAGGTGTCCCTGCCCATGGCAGGGGGGTTGGACTAGATGACCTTTAAAGGTCCCTTCCAATCCAAACTATTCTATGATTCTATGATCCATTATTAACAAGGAATAAAATAGCTTCATCCAAAAATACACACATCCTTTCTTCCAATATGTTAAAAACATAAACAAAACCTGTATTTGATTCCCTCAAAATTATATAGGGAGTTTCACTTAAACAAAAGAATTGCATGGTAAGGAGGAGAATCTAAAGTAGTTGATGTGCAAAGGTGAGTTCCTTCAGTCCAAATCAGTATCTATATAACCTTCTGACAGCAATTGAAATACATTCAGTTATTGAATAACCTGTGTATACTTGCTACTGGTAATGAGAATGAAAATCTGTGCTCCATACATACACTTATACTTACGCAGCAATTCCCTGACCCACACATAACCTCACATAGGTTATTAAAAATGGGG
>VYZV01044545.1:0-25774 GCA_013401275.1 Pandion haliaetus | reverse complement strand
AAAAAAAAAGAGAAGAAAAATAAAAAAAGACTCAGCAAAACCCTCCTTTCTAATGGTATTTTGCGGCACCCGAAACATAGCAATGTAAGCACGTAATTCCGAAAAATAAAATCAGCATTCATGGAACAAAATATACAAGTAGATTATTTAAATAAAGCTATGCATTGCTCCCTCTGGGCTTAAAGGTCTGAGTGAAAACCACAAAAAACAAAGACGGTGAAAGACCAATTTCCCCCCAGAACAGGGCTTCCTAATCTCTTTTCTAAGCAGACCTCACATGAGCAAATTGATAAAATACTGCAAATCCCTTTGGCCACTGAATGCAATACAGCCCCAGCAGAAATTCTTATATGGAGGTCTACATCATGTCCTACCTACAAAGCGCCTGTCCCACCAGCACAGCCTGGCTGGCCACAAATGTCCTGAACTCAAGCAAAGCATCACTTGACGTCCACTGAAATCACTGAACTCCAAGCGACTCCAGCTACCACGGAGACATGCCTTTGCATCAAATAATTAAATATATAAAAAATACCTTTGCTTTTCATCTTCTCTTTGAGGAACAAATGCAAGACAGAGCCTGAAAGAGCTGTGTGCCAGCTTTGCTTCCTTCATTTTATAATCTTAGCTGCGAACTCCATCCCCTCTCATTTCTTCAGGGTATGCTTTTTTTTGAAATATAGAAGGAGCAGTAGTTTCGCCTAAAATAATAAACAGTTGCATTGTCATGGTTGCTAGCTTTATTGCAACACTTACAGAATGTCCCAGTAGAAAAGCCATAATGAAGTCTGATCTCCATCATGCTTATTGCTAGGTCACGCATCGGACAAGAAGTCAATGCAAATTCTGATCTTCATTTCCAAACGTGTATGTTGAGACTTTTAGCTGAGACTTATTTATATGGGTATCATCTCAAAATTTTATTTCTCTGAAGTTGTTCAGCCCTATTACATGCACCACATAACTTTCTGAGTTTTTCCTGGTGTTATCTACTCTTTGATTCAACATAACACCAAAATTGAAGGTGACCAATACTGGCAAATAATACATCAAATGGGATTAATACATGGGCTGTATGGGTAGCCACTCCATATTGTTACTTCAGTATTTTAAATTTTTTGAAACCGTACTCCAATCAATTTAGAAACTTGAAAAGTTATACTGTGTATTTAAATAGACTTTTTCTCTTGTAGTTCTTAGAACTGACTGGGAAAATGCATCCAAATAGTTTTTTTCCTAAAAGGTAAAATTCCCTAAGAGGTAACTCTCCACTGCTTACTTATGACAGATTTTGAGAATGGAAAGTGAGTTCTTAAAACATTTTAAAAAGTTTTGGACAAATATTTTGACACTTGAAATTATAAATGTCCAAAGTCAGCAGCGCTGGTTCTCATGAAATTCCCTTAGCCATTCCCATAGAAGATCAAAGAGAATATGTGGGGGAAATTGCCCTTTTCTTCTATTTATTTTTAGGCATCTCCTACGGGTCTCTTCCTAAAGAGCTTTTTGGTCTGAGCTGGTATGTCTACGCATACATTCTTATTGAAATAAGTTTCTTCCAGATTATTTTGGCCAGATTTGGGGACATTTGAAAAAATCTTAGAAATAACCACAGGATGGCTGAACAATCTGTCTCACCTCTCTAGTAATTACTTTTGAAAAGTGTGATAAAGATTTTTAGATTAAGTTGGGCTTCTTTTCCTAACTTTAAATTTCAGGAGTGTGAATGTTGCCAGAGAAGCTAGCCACTCCATACTCTTCCATCATAAAAGCAGAAGAAAGGACTTTACAGAACAATTAATGAGCTCTGGGCTTCACTAACTGATCCCAAGGCCTTAAGGGACCACAGAGGACAAGTGGTTTCATTATTTCAGATGTACAAAACTCTACCTTGTATCTCTATCTTCGTTCAGATGCCTCCTAAACTAACTGTATTTGATATCTTACTCTAAGATGGGATGAATTACTTATATAGATCTTCCAGAATAACCAAACAAAAGCATACCAAACCAAAGCAAACCAAGAAACATACCACAAGAATAACATTTTGAATCACCATCTTGAATCACTCTAACATCTTAACGCTGCTTTTCAAGCTTGGGCTCCGTTTCCACTTTACACTGAATTTTGCTTTGGGGTTTGGTGTTTCTTTATTTTTTTTTGTTTTGTTTTGTTTGTTTTGAGTGTGAATGCACATATCAACAGAGAATTACTGTAACCAATACTGAAAAATATTCCCAGTAGGTGGTTAGAGAGACACACAGAGAGGGCAACTATCTGTAGAGCACTTCAGGGATCTCACCAGCATCTGGCCCATTTATCTTTGACTTCCCAGCCCAGAACACCATTTTGAAGCATCTTGATACAGATCCAGCATTGTAAATCTGAGCTTTGCTGTGCACTTGTACTGTTGATTCAGCTGCAGTGGGTATCCGGTCATTTGGGCTGAGGAGTTAGAGGCAGATGGCCATAACGCTAGCCAAATCACTCCCTTCTGTGCTGTTGGCTACAGAAACTGGCATGCTTTAACCATACTAGCCCAGTAGGCCATCTGGATTCAAACAGACCTTCGACCCTTTTTCTGGCACATCTAACTATTGTAAAACTTAGCTTGTTGGCAGTCATGGGAGTTTCTTTTTTTTTTTTAAACAGATGTCCAAGGGAGCCATGAGCTGATGTTTCATTTGCTGCCTAGGGTTTCTTTGCATCTATTTCAAGACCTTGCAGAGTAGACTGTGTTGCGAAGCTGGGTCTCCTGTGGAAGACAAAGCCTGGGAGGGAAAATCAAGGGTCTCATTTCACTGCCAATTTTTCAAAGCCCGCACAGCAATCTGGCCCTAGAGATGGGGCTATTCTTCCTTTGCAGTACTCTGCGCTTTGGTTCAGGTGGCAAAGACCTCACAGACCTCTGCACCTGAAAATAGTGACTGGGAGCCCTTCAAGCTAGGTTCTACAGGCAAGGACCCAGAAGTAGATGCAGTAGAGACAATGTGAGTTAAGGTATACAAGACAGGGGGGAAAGTTTGTGTATCAGGAAGCTACATTTTAAACTTACAATCCTAAAATTTCAGCTAAGGTCCTGAATAATTTCGTGGATCTAGTCTGCTGTGTTTAGTGAGAAAGAAGCAAATATTGCACAGGGTGTTATCTGGTGAAGTGATAAGTGCTAAAATCAATGCATGGGGTTAATTAAAAATTAAGCAAAAGAAAGGAAGAAGAAGGAAAATTCAGCTAGTAACCTACGTGGAAGGCAGGGAGAATAAAACATATTCCCCTTTAGCTGCCTCGGTAAAATTTTCTCTCAAGGAAAGCAACTCTACTCCACTTATATACAGTATAACACACTATTTACATTACCAACGACATTGGACTAGACAACCAAGTAGATCTTTCTGTCTTTTTTTCTTTTTTTTCTTTTTTTTTCTTTAAACAAGGCTATGCTGATATCTTTGCCCCAGACTTGCATAAGAGAATGTTTTATTCAGTTATGAAATTAAATACTCTAATGCTCGTAAGATGACAGCCATTAGAGCACAGCATGACTAAATACTATTCACCTAACATAACATTATCCATCAAGAATCCAACACACACACGCACAAGCGGCCCACACCCAGTGCACCCAGCCAATACCTAATCTGTTGAAAATTAAGCTAGTAATGTATGTTAAAACATTTGTGGGAAGTTTGGATCCTGAGATATTTTGCTACAGTCTATGAGCCTTTCAATTAATTCATTACTCATTTCCCCCACTTGCTTATTCATAACCAGAGGCTATTGTCTTGTGTTTCTGACATCACGGTCAGTTGCCTTAGGAACAGTGATGATGTCACAAGGGTAGAATTAGCACCTATTAATATGAATAGGCACACAGAAGAGATGAATAATGAGTTCAGGGCCTGAATTAGACACAAATTGCTAGGAATTTTTTGGACAGGAAAAATACTTGAAAGGTAAATGGGGCTTATATTTAAATATTATGTTTTCATTGCGCTTGGACAGTGAACAAAAGTTGATATTTGAGTAATAAAATTGCAAATACCGGGGTGAGAACAGCTGTAGGATCATGAAAGTTTTTTTCCATGCAAATGAGCCAAAAATTATGACTTTATTTTGAATGCTAATGGTTAAGAGCCTGTGTCCTAGAACCCAACAAGGCACAGGGCTCACTAACATCTGAGTACTTGAAGTTCTCAGAGTCTGACAGACCACAGTTCAACAGGGTATTGCATTATGTCTAACCACACTTTCCTCTATTTCCCACTGAGATGTCTTTCCCCTCATGCTTGCTCTTTGTTTCCTGGTCAACATTTTTATTTTATGCTTTGTTCAGCCTCAAACCCTTTTCTTCTGGATTAGGCTAAATTACCAGCATAATCATGCACCCACCTGCTAACCAGTATGAATAAAACAGTTGCTGAAATATTGAATTTTATGAAAAGAGGAGAGCATATGTATTCTGGTCTAGAATAAACCAGAAGTGTAAATATTGCCTTTTTCTGATTCCTCTTTTCTTTATTTCCCAGGAAAAAATGAGTACTATGGAGCTCACTATGTCAAATGAACCTTTAACTGTACAGCTTCTATGCATATCACCAGCTTTGGATGACTTGCTCATTGTAGCCTGATTTGGGACTAGGAGAACTTTTCCACAGGTTAAACTGGTACATGGGAAGGAGAGAAGCAAGAGTGGGGAACGGGTGTTTCTTTCCTCTGAGATCTGGATGATGTTGCCCTTGCAAAGGACTCCTGGACATTTCTGGCTGAGCCAAATCTCTCTTACAAACAGGTGTTACTGCCACCTCAATTCTCTTGGTTTCCTGTTCCTTGGCTGTGTTCATCAGTAAGTTTTCTGTGCTCAGATTCATCTCATCTATCTTGGGCACAAAATTGAAGTGTCTGAATGAGCATTATAGTCACCTGCAGCTCTCCCAGAAGTCAGGAGGGGAAAGCAAACACCTCCAGAGGCTGGTTCTGCTGTTGCACTGTTGTTTGTGTGTGGACGATTAAGGCGCAGGAATGTCAGCCCTGAGAGCTGAAATGCTTTAGGTTTAGTACAGGATATTTGATGAAATGTGACAGACGATCTTATCCAAGGAGAGGCACTTGAGCATTGAACCACCGCCTCTGACCTGCAGTTCCACGAAGCTCTGAAACAACTTCTTCACTGTGCAATCACCTCTCCATTTGTCGCAGCTTGCTTGCTGGCACCCTTCCTCCCCGCTGTCCTCAAGTTATGGTACTTCTTGACATTTATTGTGACATTTTTCTACTGGTAACAAAAAGGAGGTTATTCCACATTTTTTTTCTATAACAAAATAATGATAATGTGCAGTTTTCCATTTTTAAAGCTTTTCTTTTTCCTTTTCCCTTGCTGTTTTTCTTAAAAATGAAGCTCTAACATTATTTTGCATGAAAAATAATAAAAAAAAAAAGATGACCAGCAAACTCTCAGCCTACTTAGCTGTAATCTGCAATTTTGAAGGTGGGTCAGGCTCTGAGATTTTAGGTTGAAATTGCCTAATCTTTTTACCCTTCCCTTGGCAAAGCAACACCTACACCGCAGTCGGAGAGGATTCACAATCTGCACAGGAGTTACTGATGGCAGGAACACCCTGTTCCAGGCACCTTCGCTCGCTGAGTGTTTTTCCAGAGGCGGCAAGGCCTTGCACTCCATCTTTTGGCAGGCAATATGTAACGCCAAACCTTACAAGCAGGAGGGTGAAAGCCAAGTCCTGAGGATGCTGTCAGCATGGAGGGATGTGCTGCGACAGCCAGATCCGTGCCTGGCCCCATGGATCCCGAGCAGGTGGCGAACAGCGTGTTTTCGCTCCCCGCTCTTGACACAAGGATCAAGCTGCCCATCTGCTTCCGCCATGGGCTCTGATCCTGGTCCCCATGGACTCACTGTGGAGCCACGCTGGCTTCACCAGGGGAGATAGAAGTGACCCGGTGTGTCCTCAGCTTGTCACTCTCTGTCCCGACAGTCCTGAGGAGAGGCAGCTGTCCCTGCGACAGGAATCAGAGCTCCCCAGATTACCTTCCCTGCTTGCCTTTAGGTGGTTATGAACAAATATGTGTTCAGCGCACCTCTTTTTCCCATCTAGAAATCATCTAAAATACATATATTGGTCTTCCCAGGGTGCTGAAAGGCTGAGCAGATGTCCCAGTGCTTCATAAATAAGACAGAGACATTTAAAAAGTCATCTAAGTCATGCTTGTTTGTAATAGGTGTTGCTCCCTAAGAGGCCACACACATAGTGCTTTATAAAAATATATATGTAGAGCACGTCACAAACACTCACACATGCACACACGGCTCCATGCAGACAAACGTGCACAGACATTTGAGACTGCTACTGCTTTGATCACCTTATATTTTAAATAGGGAAAGGCAGCATTAGTTTTATCCTGTTTTACAGATGAGATGAACTGAAGATCAGAGAGATTAAGGGCTGGGTTTGAAAAAGTGTCTCAGCAGCCATGGGTGAATGAAGCCAAAGTACCTGCTTTTGGTAATCCTTCCCAGCACCTCTTTGAACTGCTGGATTCCTAAACCAGCCCAACTCACTCAAGGTCACTGTGGTAGACCTTGTTTCTCCTTCAGAGATGCTTTCATCGCTAGACTGACCTTCAACAAGCTTTAGTTAAATCGTGTGACTACTTATAGGTAGGACATAGGAAAAATGTTTTTGAAGAACGAGAAACACCAGGCTGCAAAATGTTCATTTTGCTGCAAGAAGCACATGCCACACATCTGGCACATGTTCGTAGCCATCTAGCAATGACAGACCATGCATACATATGAGAAGCACCAAAGAAAACAGCAGCAGACTGAAGTCCTGGGCTGATCCCAGCCAGACTCTACTGCTGCTCATGTTTTTATGGAAGGCTTCCTGCCTCTATGCTGGGAGCGCAATGGCTCTTCCATGCCGGGTGACTCACTCCAAGTGTGAGGAGCCAAAGATCCCCACCTCTCAGTTCCTCATTTATCACATCCCTCCCCTCCTTGCTGTCTGCAACTGCACAGGCGTCATCACTACAGATCAAGCTGGGGAGCAAGCATTGCGCCACAGAAGACAGAAATGGTGAAACGGACAATATTTTTGCTTATGTTCCCATGTATCTACATCTGATCTTCTATTTAACACCAGACTAGATGGTCATAACAAATCCCTTTGGCTCTAAAATCTGCTCATTTTATTGAATGCGCTATATGGAAAGTATTCATTCTTCTTTGCCTATATAAATATACAGGTATAGATAAATATGTGCACATACATATATATTAAAGTATGCACACCCACCCACCCCACCCCCACACACACATATGCATTTTATAACCCTTCACCTAGATATCTATAAATCTCTAACCTCTTCCGTTTAAATTTTCCCTAGAGTTAAGCTACAGATTATTATTGATAAAATATGAACTAATGCTCATAACATCCCTGTGTATTTAAGGTGAGATTTCATTTCAGCTAATGTTAACCCACTAAAAGTAAAATTTTAAGCCTAGACTAGTTTTCTGGGCTTCTTTATAGCCAATAAAATGAGACAGGCATATCCAGAAGGCAATTTAACTGATCTGGTTTAGTATTTATTGGCTAGGCATAGATGTCAAGTGTGAAGCGGGGCTGTTTGTTAGAGAGGCGAAATGAACTGGAAATGGCTCGGGTGGAATTTAGACACTGATTCAGAGCCCTAACACCAGCTGTCTTCAGCACTGGTGTGCTCATGTGAGCTGGGTGTGCAAGTTCCCATTATAGTCATTGGAGAACTACTCAAGGCAGCCAGGTGGATCCTGAAGAGTAATACAGATGACCCTAAAATAGACATCTACCAGCTAATGACCTAAATTTTGTCCTCAGGCTGCAGCAACTAAACTGACTACAGGCAAGATGTCATTCTCTAAAGGCACATATGGGGCAGAGACTATGGAGTAACTGAGACATCTGCACAGGGCTCAAAAACATGACACAGGACCTCTGGGAGACCTGCATCTTTCTGAAATGGAGCTGGAGGACCTACAGCGTACACTAAAATATTTCAGCGTTAAATGCCTAGTACTAAAACAGCCTCAGATTTCCAAGGACTGTGAGTGAAGGAGACAGCTAAACAGGTCACACAGAGATGCGGGGCTCAGCTGGATCACTATGTCCTGGAAGCTTGAAAGCTTTAGTATTACAAGTCCTACAAAATTAATCCCAACAAAGGTTGTTCCTTGACTTATAAGCTCCTTCTTCTTCTTTCTGGAAGTTATAAATGAAGTGCGTAAGTAGGGGAAAACAAACCATCTGCAGATACTTTCCTGGATGATCTCTTCCTCACAATAACAAGAGAGCGGGTATAGTTTTGGACCAGCAGCAAGTTCAGACAAGATAACATGAGTTGAGGCAATTTACGGCAACCTCAGAAGAATATGTTGAAGCTTTGATGGCTTTTCCAGATCACTGAAGATGATGGGATTCCTTCCTTTCATTACTATGGGCTTTGGCCAGGTCTTCATCCTGCAATCATTCTTACTGTATTCAGCATCTACTTTAGTACTTGCATAGCATCATAGAATCATTCAGGTTGGAAAAGGCCTTTAAGATCATCAAGTCCAACCATCAACCATGCCCACTAAACTATGTCATGAAGTGCCCTGTTTACATGCTTTTTGAATACCTTCAGGGATGGTGACTCAACCCTTTCCCCGGGCAGCCTGTTCCAATGCCTGACAACCAACTTCAGTAAAAAAATTTTTCCTAATATCCAATCTAAACCTCCCCTGGCACAACTTGAGTCCATTTCCTCTCATCCTAATATGTCCTGCATACTTAGAATAAATGTTACAATGTTTGCAAGTAGTTTCTTCCAAAAAAATAATCAGGAGTATAAATGAATACATGTTGTCACTGGTCTATAAGGAATGCAGATTGTCATGAGAAAGAGCTAATATTAACAGAAAAAGGGAAGTAAAAGAGCTAAACAGCTTGCAAGATGTAATATCCCTGTCTCCCTTAGACACTCACTGTCCATTGGGCAGACAACTCTTGCTTTCCAGCAGTTATTGTTTATATTTTTGACTAAGTAGTTGGATTGCTAAACAGTTATTGCTTAGCAGCAGTTATTATCATATATGGAAAAAAGTATTAGTATATATGAAAGTATAACTTTTTTTTTTTATTAAATAATATATTCATAGCTCTCTCAGATCAGAGAATGGAAAGTTGCCTCTACATGCAGAACAGTATGATTGGTATTTGGGAGAAGAGCAGGCACCTCACTGTTTCCTTTGCTGGGACTGTCCATCAAGTGGAATGACAGTCCTAGAGCTCCCCAGCTACAAGGGACAAAACCTATAGAGACTCCACTATTTCCTTCCCTAAGCAGAGGAATTCCACAGTCATGATGTCTTTGGTGCAGGAGCTGAGGTCATGGGTGTGATTCAGCGGCTATGAATTTTGCAGCGCAGGGCAGGCCTCTCAAAAGTTTAAACCGATGACTGGGCTGCAGCCTATGGCAATTGGAAAACCACACACTTCTCTGCCTGACCTGCTGGCAGCGATCATTCAGTGTAGGAGAACCAAGGCTGAGCAAAGACGCGATGCAATGGGCAGGCAGTCACAGCAAGTGTGGATGTTTCAACCAGAGCGTGAAGTTCACCTGGGGGTCATTGCAGCTGTCAGCTTCTTCTGAAGCTTGATCTAAAACCCACTGACCTCAATACAAAGCTTTCCATTGCTTTCCAGTTGGCAGGTTTTGAATTAGTCCCTTGGTGCTAAAGTTTTTGAAATGATGAAAAAAATTAGCAGTTTCACCTGTGGTTTGCCCTATTTTTGTAACCTGCAAACACTGAGACTAGCTGTTTGTGTTTTGCATAGTGGCTTCAAATCTCAGTCCAGACGTCTTTGTGCCTTGTAACATAAATGAATTTCAACAGTAAGACGGGTGAGTAACTAGTAAATTTGCACATTCTCCAAACTCAGCCTCTTGGGAAGAAAAAAAATCACATGAAACTATCCATGTCACAGTGACACTGATGAGACCAAATGACAGCTCAAGACACCCATATCCTTTCAGGTTTTCAATTTAGGGATTTTCAGACTTAATGCTAATCTGAATGTGATAACTCTGCTGCCCTTAGGCTCCCTTTCTTTGCAGAAAGATGTCTTAGCACAAGTCAGAACCAGGCTTTATACCAATAAATGAATGAAATTGGCCAGGATTGGCAGTTGATTCAAATACATTTGGAGTCATTTTAATCTGAATTATGACCAAAGAATTTGCTTTTGCCATTGGAGCCTAAAGCAAGGATTTGATCTGAGTTCAGATTCAACAAGAGTGAAATCTTTTGAATAGTTCTTACCAATTGGCTCCTAACAGTAAAAACTTCCATGTGATTAGCTGATCACCACTTCAGGGTGAAACCACCTGAGAACTTTCAAAAATTTTAGATGATCTGGCCTGGAGCTCACAAAAGACCCATTAGTATGAAATATGCGCCTCCTAAAAATCCTCTGGTCCAAAAGTGTCCGTTGGGAAAAAAAAAAAAAAGTTTGACTTGAGAGAGTCTTTACTCGAAATGTTTAAGACAAAGGCTATATATATAAAGAGAAGACTTCTCTGGCACACACAGGTTTTCCTACCAGCCATGGCTCAGATTCTACGTAAACTATGGTGGTTAAAATTTGCAGTCATCTTCACCATAAATTAAACTGGATCATGCTATATGCATGGTAGAATAATGAGCCTACAACTAGGTGTACAGGGATCCCTCCCTAAAAGTAATGTCTAGCTGGAGGAGCTAATTGTAATAGAAATTAAATAATCACCTAGCTTGTTACATATTTAAGCAGAATCCGTTATCTATATTGTTTAGGAATAGACAGCTGTCCTTTGCTGCCCTGACTAGTCAAAACCTGTCATGTAGACGAAAAATCACTGTTCTTCCAATTTAGTGTCCATCAGCAATTATTCATTTTTCTACAGTGCAGACTGACTCTAAGACCAATTGCTACATATTCACATTACAAACATTCTTCCCATTTCCAGAAAAACTTCTGGAATACAAAAAAATACTATTTATTTTTTAAGAGAGAGACAACACTTGAAGTCTGTTAGAAATTTTTTGGTTTCTTCTCAGCAAACTTGAGAGGGAGCAACTAGTGGTTAGTTATTTTCCTGAACTATGAGAGAGATTCAGCTTTAAGGCATTCTTTGGCCCCCACTGAGTTCTCCAAGGTTGTCTTATTCCAGGGTCTTCTCATTTTGATGAAAGCATTATGCCTGCTGAAATATTGCACTGAAAAATAGGTACAATACTATTAAGAGGGTTTTGTCTTTTTGTGGTTGTTTGGTTGGGCTTTTTTTGGGGGGTGCAATGCATTATTTTCCAGCAAAGTATCATTCAAATGGGGGTGGGAGGAAGCTCAGCCACTTCTAGATGCAATTGGATACCAACAAGGGCAGCAGAATCAATGTCAGGTATCTTCTCAGTCACCAGACACACCGCAATCAGATTTACACACAGCCAGAATGCGTTAGTAAACCACTTTGGGAAAAGGCCAGAGTACCTGTGCTATGTTTCATCTTTGGAATCACTCACATCTCTGGCTTTGTTAACCTACTCAGTCCCGTCACCTGGCCTCCAAAGTATTTCATGGTGACACACCTGACAGTCACCTGGGTTGTCCACCGCCACACACACACACACACACATGCAGAAAAACACATTCCTGCGTAAAGGCAATGGGCTTGCAAATTATGAAAACAAACTGCAAGTCTGACTTAAAGCTTTATGCTTGCTGAAGCTCCATGCTATGTAGCAATAATATTTACAAGGCACATGGTCTCCGTTGGCCAGGCTGCCTCGCTCCGTTAGCCACCGCGCTTACGTACATTCTGCACGGTTGGACGCGTGACATTACCCTGCAGCCCAGGTCCTTGATTTATAGCGTCTGGTAACATCTCCCTCGTGCTGAAATTGAAATGTCTGTGATTTTTGGACACTGAAGGAACATTGGGTTTGCTTTGACCTGTAAATGAAGAGATGGCAATCAATCTTTAAATATTTTTTTTTAAATTAAAGCCCCTTCTCATCTCCTCCCTCTTTTTATGCTGGTATCTACCACCCTCAGAGTTTTTCAGCATTAATTGAGCCAAAACCTCAATTTTTCAGACACTGAAAGTGAATCTAAGTGCTCACTAAGGTGGCTAGATCGGAATCCACAAGAGGTTATCCACAGCCAAAAAGCACCCAAATAAAGACAAGCTGAACAGAGGATTGGATTCACTTCATCTGGCTCTTACTGACTGAGGGTAGACTTGGGCACTTGTATAGGCTAGAGTCAGTGAAGAGGATCAAGACCTTTAGAAAAGCTATCATCCTATCCTCAGCTAGGTAGTTAAGAAGGGGGAGGTGAAACCCACGCTTTCAAGCTGCTTATCTTTTTCTATTTAACATGGAGCAATGTAAGTAAATCACTGGCTTAGACTAGACATCAAACTTGGAGATGTCTAAATTGAGACTTTCCCACTCAAGGCCTTGCATAACAATTAAACTTTCTAATAATGTCCTTAAGGTTGCATTGAAGTCCTTTGAGATGTCACGTATGCACGCACCCCAACTCTTCTTCCTGAAATGAACCTTATTTAGCAAGGAAGAGCATAGCTTCACAGAAGTATGAAATAATTCTACCCTTAAAGCTCTGTGTGAAAAATCAATAATAAATCGTCCGTGAACTGTCTCCTACCGATTTTGGCCTCTGATTAACTGTCAGACTTTCCTATTTGTAAAGTTTGGGAACACAGTATATAGGCACTAAATCTTGATTAACGCATGCAAAAGTATACTCCACTCTCATTCAAAAGGCTTCAGAAGACCTCAGCGTGTACAAAAGATCTCAGCTCTAGCCTCAGATACTTGATAGCTAAAGTTAAAATTGTCCTACTTTATATTTTCCCTCCTAGCTTCAGAAATTATTTCTCCCTTACATCATATAATGTCTCTGTAACTTCCTTTAACTTAAAAAGCCATTTATACAAACCTCCCCAAACATAGAAAATCTGCATTTACTTTCTTTGGAAGTTTTCTCATCTGCCTCCAATGTCAAGTGACACTCAAAGAAAGTATATATTTGAAAAAAAAAAAAAAAAAAAGTAGTATACAGAAATTTAGTTATGGGCTGGTGAAGTAAAACTTCCTAAGAGGCTCCCTCAATAGCTGGAAACTACTGAACAAGTTTATTAATGGTGCAAAATTGTTTTGCACAAACTTATTCCTTGAAATCCCTGAGAGAGGAAGTGTTAAACTTCTCACGCCCCTCGTGTACCTTAGAAGAAGGGATCAGAGCATTATTAGTTTTGTCTACCATTTTGCTGGCTTTTGACACATTTTTAGGTTTTTCTGCCTCCCATAGTGATTTATGTCCTTTGTGCTCAGGTTGTAGAGTTATTCTCTGTTAAATTGTGTTTTCCATTGCTAGGGACTGATTACCAAGATCTGCACACTGATGACAAACTGCATGATGAAAGATTTACTAAGCTGTCTGATTTGTAAGTTCCAGTTCATATTCCTAAGCACTAGAAGATGACCTGTTCACCCATCCAACCATTTGTCCGTCCATATTACATATATACCTAATTTTCAAGTTTAAGGAACTTGTTTCGTACAATGGTGTTTTAAACTCACTTCCCTCTCATTTCAAACTTATTTTATTTTTCAGCGGTAGAATTCTTTTTTTCCTCCTGTATTTTTTATGTCCTAGTTTTTGGGGGGGCATTTTTGTTATTTGATTTTTCCGTAGTACTACATACATTATTTATTGCAATATGGCTTTATGGACCCCAAGTGCACTGTAATAATGATGGGGGAAATAACTTACAAGGGCAATAGTCCCAGTTATGACTGCTAAGAAATATTCAAGAAGGGCTTTTAGGAGCTCCATCAGCCTGGGACACAGTGGTATAGCTTATCTGAAAGGTTGCTGTGATATGTCTCTTTTATTGGTGATACTTTGAAACACTTCAAAAATGCAAGTTAATTCCCAGTCTAGTGCTTTGTGACAAAGCTCTGTCCAGGAAAGGATTATGGTTCAATCTAAAGACCCATGCAAAGACTCCCACAGGCTTCAGCGGGCTTTCATACTGTCCCCAGTGACTTACCTCAATTTAATGTATAAGGGGGCAGCAGTTCTTAAAATGATGTGAGGAGGAAGTCTCAGTGTGGACGTTGTCAGGAAGCCTCTTCAAAATTATCTAGGGCTCAATTATACCTTCGGGCTCAGCTTGAGGTAAAGCACACTGGAAAATCATGGTATGCAGATGTGGTCTTTCCAAGGTTTCTTTTCTTGCTCTGCGTTTGAGGGAACAGTAAAAACCTGCAACTCATGAAAGCCAGTGGCTCATTTCCCTTAGGCTTCATCAAGAGAGCTTTTCAGGTGAGTGGAGAAAACAAGCATGCCTGTTTGTCCCTTGCTTGCATTCGAGAAACATAGTTATTTCTCCAAACCTGATGAAGATTTGGGGGAGTTTGGTTCATCTGTGCTTCCAGGTATGTTTCAATAGAGAGAGGGCACAGGCCTGCCCATGGGAAGGATTTGTAGCGTTTTCTGTCTTCTTCAGAAGGATCCTGGCAGACTTTTCCCACTCCTGCCTGCAGCAACCTCATTCCCTCAGTGTGGAATCCTCATTTTCCCCAAAAACAGCACTAAAGCACTTATAGCCCCAGTCACTGTCACAAATCAACCACTTTCACCAAATTGCTTAGAATTTAAGTACATAAGAGAGTGCAGGGGATGGAGACCAGCCCTAGGTCACACACCAGGGCCAGACCCATCATCCAGGTTCCTGTGGGCAGGATTACACATAACCCAGGGAGATGTACTCTCATTGCAAAGGACTAGGAGAAATTGAAGAGTCATGCCATGGAAAAACTGCTACTTCAGACTATTCGGATTAAGAGCACACATTTTCTAGACAGGGGGAGAGTTTCACAGTTGTGTGATACAGAAAGAGCTAAATGCAGCTAAAAACTGTGCTTTTTCTGGTACCATTGGCTGTGCCCAGGAGACAGGGATGGAAAAAGAGGGATAGAACGTGCTAACTCAAGAGAGGAGACAGAGTGTACGATTTCATGTACACTGCCTTCAGGTGATTGTGGATTTCAGCATGTGTATGCCGCCAAAGCCTTCTACTAAGTGCTCCATCAAAAAGTCACTCAAACCAAATTTCAAGTGCATCTCCAAGGAATGATTGCTAGATCTTCTCAACAAAACACTTCCAAAACTTTTTGACATGTTCTGTGCTCCCCACAAATACACACATATATTTTTTCATAATATTTGTGCCATACCTACATGTGATTTATGCTATGTATGCTGTTGGAATGGGTATATTATGTCCACATTATCTTTGTAAATAATCCATTTTGCTAACCTCTTCCAAGAGAACCGCACTATTTTGTCTTAAACATCTCCTCCAGCTCACTTTCCCTCCTCCTCAGGAGAAAGGTCTGAGGAAGAAGGCACCTGCAAGTGGATATGGCTTGTGACATGGGAAAGTCTGGATGGCCTTCATAAAACTGTAGGTACCAAGACAAACTACAATACTCCTCACTCAGAAGGATGCTGTGAGACAAAGCTATTATGCAGATGCTGAGCACTTTTAAGAGGAGAGCCTGGAGATGTTACGTAATGGTTGTCATCTGCATTATTTTATCTGCATTATATATCTTCCAACAACAAAAAAAAAAACATTATAAACAGCAGTATCTTTGGTAGCATCAGGAGGAGATGCTGGGGTCAGAGAAGTTAGTGCTCATTTTCCTTTTCAGCCCAAAGCTGCTGAAATGGGTAGGTTATTCACCTGGTACAGGTTGATGTGCCCTTACTGAAGGTAATAGGTAAGCTTCTGTTTGGTGTTAATTAGCACAACAAAACAGCAATCAACAAGGTGAAATTTGAAAACAACGATTACCATCTTTCTAGTAAATGAACTGGGATGGGATCTTCAGCTGTTGAAAAATCATCAGTCAGGTCTGTTGGCTCTCATTCAGGATGCATGGGGCAAAAGTCAATCTTGCTTCACACATCTCCCTTAACTAAACTTGCTTATAGCAGTTTTGCAGGAGGCTGTAACTCCACATGAATGTGTAGATGTTGTAGATATCTAATCTCATTCAAAACATAACTGAGCACAGTCCTGAGCTCCCCAATTTCATTTGGCCTGGTTTTGAGCCAGGGACCAGACCAGATGATCTCCACAGGTCCTTCCAAAACACTGTCATCTGATGGTTCTGCTCTCTGGTTTGGCCAAGAGACTTTTTCTGGGTCTGTGACAGACAGATGTCTGTTGTGTGTATGTGTGCCTTGCCCGATGTTGTGATGGGGAGGATCACAGGTGCAGCCCTTATACGCACGGGGGCCATTTCAGGCTTGTGGAGATCTCCCACTTTTTCCTGTTAATTACTGTAGAACCACCAAAGGAAAGTCCAAAAGCCAGATTTTTAACCGGCATAAGCTGCTATGGCTTTACTGACTTCAACAGAGCTTTGCTAGTTCGCAGCGGCTGGAGGTATGGCCCTTGTCAACAGTTTTTTTCATAAAGACCTGGTACTTAATGCTAGCCATTTGAAAGCAGAGTGTGTGCACTTTGGGTAGTTTGGTTACAAAGATGAAATATATTGTTTTAATATACATTTTAAACATGCTGGTAATTTCTTTGCTTTTCTTTAAAAACAAGAGAGAAAAAATTAATGGTAAGTGGAAATCCATTTTGCCATGTAATAGTAATCCATTGTGTATTATTACTATTCTGCTATTCCACGGGGAAAGTAAATGCCAATAAAAGGGATTATAAAGTAACATGCATTTTCAATTAGGGCCCACAGTGCTGCTCAAAGCAAGGCTTGCCAAACATCTAGCTGATGGGACATAGCTCACAGCAAGTTCTGGACACACACTGAGCAGGAGGGGAGAGAAGGGACCCCTCAACACGCCTGGCCAAGCACGGCCCCATAGGGAGCCAGGGACCGGAGGGGCAGAGCAAGGACCAAGGGGGGGCTGTGATTCCTGTATCTCATGGTCAGGGCAAAGCAGGGATGGGAAGGAGGGCTAGTGGGCCGAAATGGATCGCTTCCCATGGAGTGAAGAGGCAGACAAGGGCCATCTGTGTCGTACTAAATCTCCTGGCCCTGGCCAAAGGCTGTGCAACGAGGAGACAACCCTTCTTCAGGCAGGCTGGAGCTATCTGTAAATAAACCAATGCATGCCCGTGAACGCTCATAGTCGTTGTATCTCACCTCTTACAGCTGCACAAACACAGTTTGCACACACTATGCACACATATTATCAAGCTATACGCTGCAGTGTAAATTTATATAAATGACACACGTATGTGTTTGTATACACATTATAGAGTTTATATTTATACATGCGTGTGTCTCCTTGCTTCTCGATCTAGACACAGAGCCTTTAATTACATAGAGAGTTCAAGAAATCTGTAAAGTTTTTATACATATATTTAGGTGATTCCAGGCATAGAGAGAACAAAACAGGAAAAGGGAGTTGTGATAGAAGGTGGGACAATAAGGGAGACCAGTGCTTCCAAACAGATGGGCCATTGAAGATGGTGTCTCTAAGAAACTATCTGTTCTCCTCCCAATACACCCACTTTCTAATTAAATAAAAGTAAATCTTACCCTTTTTCTTCGAGTAATGCTGAACCATTCTCATTGCTATCTGGGACAGGATTTGACAGCTTACATCAGGAATGGGCGTGAAGTTGCCCAGATGTGTCTGCTGAAGGAACCATTTTCCTGGTGATGACAGAAGTCTGGCAAGATGCCTGATAAAAATCTGAGGGAGATTTTTTTTTTCTCCTCTGTCAAAACAAAAAATGGGGAAAAGAGAAACCTGTATGCATCAACCACACATGTATGAGAAATCTNTTAGGTAGAAACACTGAAGTCTTCAGAAAAGACAGGAAATCTTAACACTGCCCTCCCCAGAGCCTCATCTATCAATTAGGTCTTTCCTTTGGCCCCAGAATATTCAATCTCTCTTCCTCAATTTGTTGTATCTTGTACAGGAACCCAAGGCCAGGTTTAATGTGTTTGTTTTTTACACTGACAACATAAAGGTCAACATTTAAGTTAGGTTACATAATCAGATCAGTCCCCTGTGACTAACCACAGAGCAAAATAATTCCCGCTTAATTGTCCTCTTCTCCCACCCCCCTCCTTCTGAACAGCAAAGTCCTATTATTTCTTCCTTCCCTCTGCCTTGGAATTACTTCAGGGCTGATCTCAGGTTTGTATGAAGCTGGGATCAAATTTTCAAAAACACTTAAGCAAGACTTCCGTCATAAAAGTCAGGCATTTGGGAAGGAAGAAGACTTTTTTTTTTTCCCTTGGTTTTTTAAATGCTGTTGCAAGGCAAAAAAAACAATGCAGTGGGATTCTCAGCAGGAATTAGATGTACTGGCCTAGTTCGCATTTTTATTCAGCAAATATTCCCTGTGAGCATTGACTTTCCATAGTGAAATCCATGGGGACCTGGAGGGCCAAATAGTGACTGAGCAACCTGGTGTTGTAAGAGATAGGAATAAATGTAATCTCAGAGTCTAGCTTCATATTCAGTTAGAAACATTTCTGATTTTTGAAATGTCAAACTGGATTACTGCCATGCATAGTTATAGGCTGGAAAGTGACAGGCTGAATATTAACGTGCAGAAGAAGGACCTGTGGTTAACGGTGCCGAGTTGAACACAAAGTAGGAATAAATCTGAGTGCCACCAGTTCACTCCCACTGTAAATAAGGCAAACCACATAATAATGTAGCACTTTAGAAAGCGCATGCCCAGTCTACCAAAAGAAGCAATTATTCTGTACTCAGTGCTGTCAAGGCTGCATCTGTAGTATTGCTCTCAGTTTTGTGTACAGAGTTCAGGATGGATTTGAAAGAGTGCATTACAATATGCACATGTCCTATGAAAAGACCTCAATGGAGCCAGGCTTGCATGTTGGGTGAAGACTACAGGTATTTCAGTGACAGCCAGAAAAAAAAAATAAGAGAAATCCAAACTTCTTAATCATGCTGCATAATACAAGGGGCAATGGTTTTGGTTTGAGATGTTTGGTCTGGACATTAAGAAAAAAATCATTTCAGTGTTGTATAGCACTGGAACAGGCTATCCAGAGAAGTTCTCGCATACACTTCTTTGGAGGTTTGCAAACTATGGCTAGGCAAAACCATGGCTGACCTTATCTATAACTGGCTGTAGTCCTGCCCCAGCTGAGAGTTTGGACTAGGAGGCCTCCAGTTGTCTCTTCCAAACAGCTTTTCCATCATTCTTTGATTCTAATAGCAATAGATTTCTCAGAAATTGCCCTCCCCAAAACCACACTTTTAACCTCCCTAATGGCCTACCAAAATCTTGAAAGTGATAGAAGAAATAGGATGGCTTGTTTCTTTCTCTTAACTTATACTGTGACCTACCATGGTTTAGTTTTCACCACGTAACTGGAGATTTGGCTTTCATCATGCACAGTTAGACAAAATCCCACCATCTATGCCTGCCTACTGGGATGCGTTAGCAGGGAGAAGGCATATGAAATAGTCTGAATGCTAGCCAATATCTCCGGGAGTTTCTGGCTACCTTTGACTACCCAGTTCCAAGGGTCAGGCACTCATTTATAGCTGAGTTAGCTGGGGAAATCTTTGGAAAAAGTCCTGTGAGAGACTAGAGCATGTACCCCTGGATCTGTAATGAAATATTTTAATTGCTGTGCCAGCCAAACCTCTGTATGTAAGTACATACTGTTATGCCTCTAAAGAAGGATGGGCAGCAGAAGATCTGAGCAGCAATATTTCATTTATTCAAACATAGAAAAAAACCCACACAGGATACCCTCAAAACTTTGAATATTTTATCTTCAGCTAGCAGTTCCTTAAAACTGGATTTGACAGCTGAGCAGTTACTCCTAAGCTGAACTCTTCATGGTGAAAGAACTTAATTCAACAAGGAACTTCACCAAAACTAATTATCTGGATCCTATGATCCCCATGTTTGCTGATATCACTAAAGTCAGGATTTCTTTGTTAAACTTAGGTGCCTAGTGCCATTTGAATACTCTATAGCATGTCTGTATAGGATTGGTAGATAAGACACGAGGTCCTGTGGTCCTATGCCCTTCTAGAACTGGCATCCAAAATGACACTACATACTTATCTTTGAGCAACTGAACTGAGCTTCTAGCCCATAGGTAGTAACCCACATGTAGACTTCTGCATCTGGAGCTGAACTGCACCTAATACAGCTTTCTGACGTGGGGCCAAGGGTTCAAAAATCAATGTAATTCATGACTAGCTGGTTTTGTTATTTTCAATCCAGATTATTGTCCCTGGTTGGAAAATGTTTTCTGAGAAAAGTCAAGATAGGGGACTATTACAGTTGCAAGCAATGACTACATTTGTATTCGTGAAGTATAAAACCACAGCAAACTCTAACCTTGGAGTTTCACTCCAAAATTTTGCATTAAGTCCTTGTCTTGGGGTTAAGGTGTTGCAGAGTTTTTGGAAAGATATCCAATAGCAAGGGAAATACCGCTATTGGCTGTAGAAATGAGCTTTCTGCTTTCCTTACTTTTTATACACTTTCCCTGAAATCGTTTATTGCAGTCCACTGTTGGAAGAAGGACAATGGGCTACAAAGGATAATTATTCCCGTCCTTATGTTCTTAAGCATTTTGACTAATTGGGAAGGAATTAGGAAGGAAGCCACATGGCCCAGTGAATAGAAGGGACTGGAAAACTCAAGAAGTGGGATTTTTGTCTCAATCTGCCCTGGGTGGTACAAAGTTCCACGAAGTAGCCAAATCTCACCATCTTTAAAATCTAGAGAGGAGCAGGAACATTCCCTTATTTAAGGGAATCAAGTATGTAAAGAGATGCGAGTCTGAAGTTCAGCACACTGCAGCTAATGGCACCTTTATGGGAATATCTGCAAGCAGCTGTTCAGGCTGTATAATATTGGAATTTTATTAATGTATATAAAAGCATATAACAAAAGTTACTGCAAGTTGTTAACTGCTTCTTAGATTAAATTTAGGTAAGAAGTTGTGAGAGCTGTTGAGGAGTAAAAGTCTCTGCAGACAGGGTGTGCCCCCTTCAGCTGTGAGGCATATAACACTGGATTTCATCCATTATTCCCTGCTACAAAACATGCTGCTTTATCATAAATGGTGGGGGAGGAAACATTTGTTGACTAGCTATAAATTGAACAAAAAGAGGTGCATTCAGCAGCCCATTACAGTAATGCTGTAATAGGACTGGAGGATACAGAGAAGGATTAAGCATTCTGAGAGAGAAACATAAAACAATATGAAACACATAGAATAACAATGCAAAACAAAAGAGGAAAAGGGAAAAAAAAAAAAAGAAACGACCTTTCAGACCACGCACAGAATAATGCAAAGCAAATGTGAAGCCATTCTCTTCAGCAAGACAACCAGAGTAGGTCACACGAGCGCTTATGCTTTTGTTTGTTTGTTTGTTTTTAATACATAGCATTAAGCTAGTGGTCCTGGACAGTTATTAGTCGGAAATATCTCTTGAATGACTGTGCTTGCCAACTGGCTGGTTTGTATTTATTTTGTAATTATTCTGATTATTTGATATATGCATTCTGTGCTTTTTCCCCCCCTACTAGGAAAATAGAAGCATCAGATCCCCATACGTTTCTCATATTTGCGATCAAATGCATTCGTGGAAAATATGGTTTGCTGAATCGCTGTGGGCAGGACTCATACATACTTTTCTAATGCCGGATGTTTGGAGAAAGGTTTTAAGTATACACTCAAGCCTCCACATTTTTTGATTTTCTGTGAATAAACCGTACCCTGGCTACAGAGACACCTGACTGGCCCTAAGCAGGCCAGCTTAGCTTTGGCAAGGCCTTTTAACACAGAATATAGCTTTACACGCTCTGTAACCCGCTGCAAGTTGGCATTTTACCACAGAAAGAAGCGATTCTGTCTCCCCCCACCAACGGCTGCTCCCGTTCCCTACTGCCAGCCCAAACATTTATGTATCTGCGAGGTGGAATGAGAGACGAGGCTGAAACTAACCCTGAAAATAAAAGTGTTGACCCACATTGGCTCCCTGATCTGGCCCAGGACATTGCCACACAAGTATTTGCACTGGATTTGGCTCACAAAATTAAAAGATGCAGGAAACTACAGACAAGACTTCTCTGGGCATACACTGCCTTCCATGATGCCTTTCCTGAACTGACAGACCCTCCCAGGACCATAAGGACATTAGTGCCAGGACACCCGATCTGACTCCGGACCACTTTAATTATGTCCAGATCACTTGGATGTTATCCACGTTATCCAAACCCAACATTACCTCTGATACTGCAGAGTTGGCTGCAGCTTCGTGGCAGCTTTAGTACAAGATCTGCACCCAGAACACTGTAAATTTGGGTTCTTTCCATTTAGGGTCAAAGACAACCACTGTCAAAAGGGAGCATTTTTATTTACGTTCTCCTTGTTTTTTCATTTTTTCAAATTCATGTTTCAGTAACAGTATCTGACACTGAAATTTCTGCTTTTCCTTAGTCTTTTTTGCTTACGTATGGGGGAGCAGGAGAGTGGAAACAGTGCACAGATCATTTCTCACTCTTCCTCGCTCTTTGACTATCATTTTATATATGGCTGCAAGCTGCTTATGGCAAACCCAGAACTGCTTCTGGTATCCTGCTAGGGACCATGATCTATTTAAATCTGCATCTCTTCCTCTGTTTAATTTTCTGTCTCTTAGCCATCTCAAGATTCACAGCACCAAACTGCATAGCTCAATCTTAGGATATTCAAGGAGCGGGGTTTATCTAGTGAGAAGGAAAACCATAATGAGAATACTGGAGGCAAACTGATCAGTTCATGACATGCGGCATCAATTCAGTCTCTGAGATATTTCATTTCCATTTGCTTGTGCTCAAGGCTAGCAAAGGGTCTTTATTCTTACTGGGACAACACAGATACTTGTTTAAAATGCACCTGTAGAAGCCGGCTTATCTCCTTGCTACCCAGTAGCAGGAGGAGACAAGGTATTCTGTAGCATGCTGTATCAAATCTAGCCCACAGTCAAGCACATAAGGAATTTATTTCATTTTGATTTCATTTGCTTCAGAAAATACAACACAGAAAGCTCACAAAGCATGGTAACATTGTGCAAAGTCTGGATAATTGCAAAGTATAGATACCAGCTAATAGGCATAAAGAAGGAAAACTCAGTAGCAGAAAGAGAAAGAAAACAAACCAGCTGAATCCAAACATGGCCTGGACATTTTCTCTTTCTATTTGGTCTTTCTCCCTCCCACCCCCCCCGTTTCTTTGCAGATCATTTTGTTGCCTCCCTGGGTATTTCCAGTGGCATGCAGCCCACTGAACAAGCAGGTTTGGTGATTCACTTCAAAGCAAACAGAGCACTACACAGGAAAGGAAAAAAGGATGATCAGATACGGTGCCACCAGCTAGAGCTCAAGTCCACAGAATCAGATCAGAGGCTTTTCCAGCTGAAAACTCCTCTTCCTGCCTTTCCTAAATCCCTTCTACCTGTCTCATTCCCTCTGTTTCAATACCTTGCAGGTTGTTTCAATACCTCCCATACTACCTCACAGCTCAGGGCAGGATTATGCAGCACCATCCCTTTCCCTGCTGTCCCTCTCCTCCTCCCTTCACTTCAGACCATCGCAGTTTCCTTTGCATTATTGTGTGAAAATCAACAAAACCAGAGCGCTTTGATTCTCTCCCAGCCATGACTATGATGTTTCCAAAACGAAAGGAACAAGAAAAGGGGATGAAACCAGGAGACAACCAGTTTTAACTCTTATGGCTTCCTTTTTTCTTCTTCTTTTGGCAAGGAGAATGAAGTGGAAAAGAGAGGAAAAAACTAATGAAAAGACAGTGACAATAAACATCTAAATGTTCATAGTAGATCATCCATAACTAAGCTTTCCTGGAGCATACAGAAACACATGCATGCAATCTCACTGCCTTCTCTAGCAAAAAAACCTGAGAGAACATGAATCCATGTGTTGTAGCTCTTGCTCAGGCAGAACGGGGAAAGTTTATTTATGTTTTGCCACATAAAATTTTATCTGTCCCTTGCATGTATTTTCTGCCTGGCAAAAAATCCTAGGTTTTTTAACCTCTTTGAAGGAGGTAGGTCACAAGCCAGGATACAACCACAGGACAAATAATGATTCTTTCTAAGAAGGAGCCTCAGAGAGAGGTTAACAAAACACACTGGCCACCAGAAAGTGGATAGTTTTAAAACTAAGTAAAATGTACAGCAGAGGTATGAAAAGTTTTAGCTAAGAGATCCACAAAAAATGGGGGGGTGGGGGGTGGGAATCGTAACATACATCTACACACATGCATGTATCTGTATGTGCAAGATATAAGAAAATGGCACTGTTACAACTCCTCCAGCTGTCAGGAAAGGTCACTGGCAGAACCAAGGCTAGAAGCTCGGTCACTTCATTTCCTAGGTAGTAGTCAACGCATTAGGAAACTGCAGCTAGCAGCTGTTTTTTGCATAATCATTGCAAGAATGGGCAAATTTGAAATGAGAAATTCAAGTTTTTAATTTTTTTTTCCTAGATATTTGTCATTTTTTTAAGGTATTGAGCCAAAATTCAGTCTCAAACAAGTTCAGAGAACTGGTATTTAAGAAAGCATCCCTATTGGCTTTTCCCATTATTTATAATTACAAAGTCTATACAAACTCACAGATATCAAAATAATTTAATTGATAACACCTTACAGTTTCTGTATGAATTTTTCCTCATTTTTATTACTCATGACTGCTTCTCCTTCTCCTCCTTCTTTTCTTGTACATATGTATACAATGGTTATATTAACTTGATGTGCATTGTTAATGACTCTGTTTTCAAGCGCAGTCTTCCCCTCTTCTCTGCAACTGCAGGCAACTTTCTAATTGCTTATGAGGAATAAAAAAAGAAAGATTTTCAAACTTTGCCAAAACAAATGTTTACAGGGATGAAGGATTTTTTTTAACTGTCTTTATTTGAATACAAACCATGATTTTTTAGTTGCTGGCCAATTCACCACCTTGGAAAGTCCTGGTGGACTTTCCACCATGGTGTGAGCAGGGATGAAGATACCATGTCACCTTTTATATCCCTGTTAGCGACCAATTCTGTGCCTCGGGGACCATTTTAGGTCTCAGTAGGCCATTAGCATTCTTGCATCCCTGGGAAATACCCTTCATTCATTCAGTCTCACTCACTGTCCACCAAGTTGGGAATGACAAAGAGGAACCTGTGATTTTGGCCCTTTCTCCTCCAGTTTCAGCAAGCAGCACATGAATTGATCTGGAATATTAGAAAACATGAATGCATTTATCATCATCTTGTATACTTCCCAAAGCAATATAATAGCATCCACAAACATAACCTCCTGGGTTGACTTAAAACAAGGATCCCAGAGCCACGACAACTAGCTGAGCCTACCTGGATTTGTGGGAGCCTGGAAAAGCAAGCTGGAAATTTCATGGGAACAAAATCTCATTGAATTTCAAGTAGTGTCTCTTCTCTCTTAAGAGAGGGATATTGGCAGGGCTATCCTGCATCGACATCAGCATTTATTTCTGGATTTAATATCACACCAAGCAAGAAATAGTTAGAACATTTTACCAAAATCCAATATCCTCACCAAATTTAAAATTACTAAATAAAACATTCTTTTTCTTAGTCAGAA
>VYZV01044542.1:39469-59555 GCA_013401275.1 Pandion haliaetus | reverse complement strand
TCGCTTTTCCTTAGAAAAAAAAAAAAAAAAAAATCTGTAAAATGTGTAATTCATTTTGGAATAGAAAATATGTAGATAGAAGCCAAGGCAACAGGCCATATCATTTTTTTGAGAGAACACGCAACCTCCGAAGTCCTTTAAACCCCTGATTTCATAGTACACAGGAGCGCCCAAATCCTTCTAGTCTCGTACTTTACCAAGACCCCACGCTGGTGGGTGTACAAAGAAAAGGTCCAGCCCAGAACAAAGAAACCGACCTTAGAAGCAACCTACATCAGGCAGGACAGGGCACACGGATTTATTCAGAGGAGAAGGCAGTTCCTGCTTTCAGCAACTAGTCTTATACAAAAGAATGTATGAACTACAGCTTATCCTTGAGAGCCAGTATGTAAATTACGGTGCACACATCTTTAATACCAGCAAACAAACAAAGAAAACCGTAACAGCAGCAAATTCTTGCCATTGCATATGTAAATGTTCACCTTTCAAAATTGCCTTCCATTACCTGTTAATGCTGTTTTTTTGTGCTAACATCTGCCAGTCTTTGCCTTTGGCGTTGGGTGTGTCAAATGTTGCACAGATTCGTTGTCTAATAGAGTAGGGGATTTTGAATGCTTTTGGACCCATCTGTGCAGGGAAGTTGCTGTCATCATGTGCAAAGAAAGTGATGGATTCTCTTTCATTCTACACAGAATATAAAAGCAAAGCAGTTAGTTAGTTAGGACATCGGGCTTTCTGTCTACCGTGGGTCTGCAGGTGGCTCTCTTTAGCACAGTAACGGAGTAACGCCAAGAGCCCTATGGTACATGGTACACTGCTGTCAGAAAAGGGGAACCGAGACAGGATTTCTGCACAGACTCTTCAGAATGAGAATAGCTGTGAGTGCAGACAGTTCTATGCTCTTTTTGCTGCCTTCTTATGCAGGGCTCTGTCTACCTGCAGTGAGCCTGTCTACGTGTACCTATTGGTGTATCAAGCCTGGTTTTGGAGGGAGAAAGAATCAAACCTGAGCCTGCTGAGATTCCAGCTACAGTTTGTAGAATTGACAACAGAAAATTGAATAGCTAAGAGGTATTCTTCTGATTTGTGAAGGAACTTCTAGAACATCACAAGCACTTGTGTATAAAAACATTTAAAATAGTGTCATTTTCCTTCTACATGTTTCCTCTTTTTTTTTAATTTTTGTGTTACAGATGAAGTCCAATAGAGCAGGGATTGGTAGTTGGAATGCCACAAAAGCATATGGGTTTCTAATTCTTTAATTGCTTAAGCCTAAAATATGGACACATACATCTCACGTTTGTGATTTTTTTTTTTAAAAACACCTACATTCTATAAGTACCTCAGTTCTTCCATATTAAAAATGTCTTTGGAACCCAGGTCCTTATGTAGATCTGGCCCATTCTTTTCCTATGAAATTATACCACTCTTGTGTAACAGAGTCGCATTTCCATGCGTTAGTCGTTTCAGTGCAATGCAGCATAAATATTAAATAACAATGATGCTTTAGTCTCTTCATATAACATTTATGACGCATCCCAAAAGTCATCCATGCAAAGTAATAGCGGTGCTGGTAGACATATCTCATGGTCTGACTGTTTAAATTAAATATGCAGAACAAGAGTAGATTTTCATACCCTGCACATGTGAGATAAGCTGCTGCTACCCAGTTAGTTCAGGGAACTGTAAAGCAATGAGCAACTCAAGTATTCTGTTGTTATTTATATATTTTTTTTAACAGTCAAATTATCCTCACTTTTTGAGGTAGGCATGAGAAAGCCTTCCTGAAGACAGAATTGTAACATGCTCTGGGGACTTATGGACAGATAGGTCCCTTTTAAAAAAAAAGAAAAAAAAGAGAGAGGGAGAAAAAACCCTGCAGCAGCAGCACTCTATTGAGAGATATATAGAATGACAGAAGTTTTTTATGAAGTAACAATAAGAACTAGTAAAAGGCTTGGCCGCATTCTGAGGATGTTTTTATACAGAATGAGAATGATGTTTGTGGTTTTCTTACTGAGTTGCTGCATTCTCTGCATAGCGCATTTAGCATTGATCACATATCTTTAATCCAGAAGTATTAATCTGGATTGATCAACAGAGATGTTCAGTAATCTAAAAAAAGCAGCTGAGGTTTTCATTGCTGTAGGACACATCACCAGCTTGCTTGACGAGGTGTTTGATTTCTTTCACCTGTGAGCAAAGCTGCAGCCCTTGCAAGACATTCTGTGTATACAAAAATGCTCTAGTAAGTGAATAGTCAGTGGCCTAACAGCACACAGGCAATCCATCCATTTTCAATTCTCAGTGCTCTGCAAACTATCAAAACCTTTTTGCAAGAAAACTATTACCCCCAACTCAAATATAAATTATTTTTAGTGTTGTAGAATCCCTGTGCTTTGATTTCTGCTGGAAATGGAATCAGTAAGGCTTTATGTCCTTGCTACCGTTTTGAACAGGGTGTAAGAAACTAAACAGAGATAGAAAGGACAAAAATGGGGAGGGATCGTGTCGCATACTACACTTAACAACACAAAAAAGAGAGAGAAGACTTTACCTCTAGAATGGATGTCTGGATCTGCAGGATTTGCTCATGACCCTTGACTTGTCGGACGCAGATCTTGCAGGACAGCTGTGTCGTTGCAGGTGTGTAGCGCTCCAGTGAAAAGGCACAGTGCAGCGGCTTCTGGCTGCTGCACCACACACGAGAGAATGGGACCTCCTGCGCGAGAAACGTTTCCCACAAGAACGGGGAAGCAGGCGTGAGAGAGAGAAACTGTGACAATTGCAAAATAGGAAAAAAATCCATGATTTTTCTCTGCAATTGCGTTTTTACTAACATCCCTGCAAACTCAAAGTAGGACAAAACTAATAAATGACAATTGACTTGATAAATACTGAGATGTTACATTTACTGAAAGCTTAGATTTCATTCAGTGACACACATGATAAGACACTCCCATCTAAAATGAAACTTGAGAAAGATGCACTTCACTTACTCCTCCTAGGCAGGGATCAGAACTCTTACTCCAATCTGTGTCTCCTTGCCATTACTTTGTACTACAGAATCCAGAAAAAGGAACTTCAAATCAAGAACTGTTCTTCCTCTGTAAGTTAATGCAGCATAGAGCATGACAGCATTTTTTCTATGTTTATGTTCCATCCGAATTTAAAAACACCCACCTGCCTGGGTAGTCACGTGCAGCCCACTGCACAGCATTGGTCAGTCTCAGTTTTACTTCTTAGTTTCATCCTGTTATATTCTGTCACTACTTTCAGTGACTCCTCTACTTCAGCCAGGGACAGTTTATGGGATGAATGCCCTCATCAAATGCTATATAGACAACTGCAGCAATTAATCATCAGAGATTTCTGGCATCTCTGGTTGCTTTGAGTTCCTAAAAACGTACGGAAATAGACAGGAGAAGTACATAGGGGCAACTAACTTCTGTTTTATGATTACTTTGTAAATACCAAAGGTCTCTTGGTCTCCTCTCTCAGCGCTTTTGGAACACTTTTTTTTTTTAATTCCAAACTAACATCAGCTACAAACCCACTATGGTGTTCCACACTGGAGCCGTGAAGGCCTGTAAATAGTAAAAACAATTAAACCGAACATGTTCTCTGTTAATTTCAAAATATTGGAAAACACTGTAGAATTGGCAACCTGGAGAATAATGTAAAAGGGAAAAAAAGACTGATATTAATATTTCATTCTATTATATCTTAGCATTCATCCATATGATTAAGGGACAGCATTAAACAGCTTCAGTGAGCAATTATTCTAACACGAGAAAACTAGTTTAAACATTTTTACCTTAGTTTTTCTAGAGGAGGATTATGAATTTTCAGATTACTCTGTCCCTTTTTCATAGACTACTTTTAAATTTCAGAATTTATTTGAAGCTGATCCTTCAAAGAAAATACAGTAATTACTATATGCAAATTTAATCTGGGCATGCATTCTGCTTGCATTTTTCAGAGCTTTATAAAGGGTTAATAAATGACACAGACAAGGACATAAAATGCGCTGCCTGTAGGCAGCTCTAATTCCTTCAGTATTTAATACTGATAATTATAACTGAGTGACCTATCAGCTAGTCACTTGTCATAATTAGCTGTTTAAATCAAGTAAACCATGCACTTAACTCTTAGGATCAGCTTATATATATGGAAGCTCACCTAAGAGCTTACAGCGCAGAAAACACACGTTTCTTCATTCTTGCCTTCCTATAAGCCATTTTTACTGGACTTAGGTTGCAATCTTTTCTGTCCCTGAAGACATTAGGTATGCACTGGTAATCTGAGAATACACAGCTTCAAAAATCAGCCTCACCCTATACTTTAAAGTACAGTCAAGACTAAACTAGGGACAATATCGTCGTACTCATAGCTGATAATGCAGTTTACTGCTTCTTAAGAGTGTCTCAGCCTATCTCTAATGATGCACTAAGTGATAATGCTAAGCTCTGCCTTTAGATCCTGAGTCGGTAGCAGTAGCAAGGTACCAACAGCGATAAAGAAAACATTAGCAAAATACCAGAAGTGGAGCAACTGTAATTAGATTTTTCCAGAGTAATCATCTCTGCTTTCATTCAGAGTGGAAGAATCACTCAGCTGAAAAGAATTATATGAAACATAATACAGGGGGGCAAAGCATGGTGGAGCGATGAGTGTTTAAAGTATTCCAGAAATGCTTTCAGTTTTATTCTCCCTTTATAATTAAGTTCCTAGCAGACAGAGGGAATGTAAATCATCTCATAGCTACAGACAAGACACTGGATCCTCCAAGAGACACAAGATGCTAGGAGGACAGCTGCTTTTAACCCCCAAAGGTGTCTGTCTGGCTTCTTAACATGCTTGTCACAGCCTCTTCCTGCTCTAACACCCAACCAGTTTTTAAGGGTTCTCCCTAGTTACTTGTGAACATGGTGGGAAGGATGCCAAGCACTCAGCATCTGCTCCTGCAGGATGGCCAGGACAAACAAATGCACTTAGCATAGTCTGGAGAAATTCTGACTACCACCTGCCATTAACTGCTTTTATGCCACAGTTATACATGGTGATTTATTCATCTGTTCAAGCCTTGAAGCAGGATCTTTGCTTGTCTGAGAAATCATTAACATAAGTCTTGCCTCATCGCACTATCTGATAATGGTTTCGTTTGGTGGACCAAACAGACAATTATGCAATAGGCTCCTTCCAGTTGTTCTTGACAACCAGAACAGCCAGCTTGTTTTTAAAGCGTGGTACGCAGGAGAGAAAACAAGTAAGCACTGGAAGAAACTCCACGTGCAGAAGTAGATTTTTTTTTTTTTATATATATAAAAAGGCTGGAACCAAATCAGAGCCGTCAAGAGAGTTGGGACATTTCACAAAACACTTCACTGAGAGGGAAATACAAAGCCAGTATAAGCTGTTCTGCAGTTTCTCTTAGAAACAATTATTACCTTTCTCAGCTGTCCAAGTCATCCAAACTATACTCAATTATAAAATGTAAATATTTATTTGGCTTCAGTATCTGCACTGTGTCCGACCATTCTGTCAGCAGAGGCTTTGCACATGCTTCTTTTTAACCCTGAGTGGCTGCTGAGAGAATGGGTAATGTGCCTCCTATGATCACAATCTTCAGCAGGTCTGCCATTCTGTGCCTGCCTTAAAGCAAGCACAGCACTTAAGCATTCTTCTGTGGGTTATGGCTCCCTCATCTGACTTTTTATTTTTTGTTTTTATCTTGCAGCAATAAATTTAACAGCTACTTTGGACTGTGCCACTTGCATTAGATTCAGCAAAATGAGGCCCCTGCAATGCATGAAGATTAATACAGAGAAATTTGCATTGGCTATCATGTCTTGTTCTAACAGCACCCTGCAGTTCAGTTTTGACTGGAAACTCTGGACTATTACTTGCCAACAGAGGACAAAAATACCTGAGTTTAATATACCATAAGCAATATATTTATTCATAGAAGTTGAACATAGCATTAAGAAAAGTGCTGAACCACACACCAAGTACTTTGAGGCCTCTGAGTCACTCTCAGAACTTTGCATGCA
Organism: Pandion haliaetus; assembly: GCA_013401275.1. NCBI lineage: Eukaryota > Metazoa > Chordata > Aves > Accipitriformes > Pandionidae > Pandion > Pandion haliaetus. The sequence continues at coordinate 53,502 of VYZV01044542.1, read as the reverse complement.
CCAGGGGCTCGCAATCAGCAAAGGAGGTAATGCCCCGAAGAAGTAACAACTTTGCAGAAATTATCAGGCAGAAATAATCCTCCCTGAATTCTTAACTACAAAGAAACATGGAGGCTAGACTAGTAAAATTATAAGGCAATGCGTTGTTGTTGCATACTCGGAGATTAAAACCATACCTTTCAAAAATCAAAGGGGCCATTGTCTTTTCTGGGTTATGCCTATACAGTGAAAATTCTCACCTCCTCTGAATTCAAATGTAAACGGATAAAATTGACAAGTACCTGACATGCAGTAAATGGTTTAATTCTCCAAAGGAAAGGAGGGATATCAAGGACAGATATCTGAAGACTGAAGGTATTCCCTTTGAAATGCAAAAGTTTGGGTTCCTCCAGTAATTGTCCTCCTTGGAGTCTTTCATCCGAAACCACTTCCTGCAACGGCAGAGGAGGAAAGAATTTTTTCAGTGTTAGGAACAAATATCAAATCTAATGAAAATCCTTCTTTATGGAAGGTGAAAATTCATCTTTATGTTTACGTACAGCGTATCAGGGTACAGCAGTGGAGTGTTTCTCTCATGGGCCAGATGACAGTATGACACTTGACATACAAAGCTCAGTGAGATATTTACTTAACGGACTAAAAGGAAGACAGACAACGTAATGCATGCTTGGTGAATAGTCTACTCAGTTGCAGATTAAATCGACAGCAGTTTTGGTGAGAAAGTACTCTCAGGACTTGAGAGAGCACTGAAAGAAACACACCAAGGGTACACTTTAGACAAAATGCTTCAGTTTCATTTTGCCTCTCTTGGACATTTTCAGAATTACTGGACAAGATCCTGAGCAATCTTGGAAGGGCTGGCTTTGAGCAAGAATTTGCATTATAGCCCTCTAGAGGTCTGTTCCAACCTAAATTTTTATGTAATTCTGTGAATTTAAAACATAACAGTAAAAAAATCACCCCTGTCTGTACTTACACAATGTTTATTCCTGTACTGTTACAGTAAAAATACTACTAGTGAGGCAGGAAAGCTTGCAGAAGTCTTTAAAAATCAGCTAGCAAGCAGTCTTTCAGAATTACCTTTTTTTATCCACATAAATTATACAAAGTCTGTGTGCATCAAAGAGGTTTAGTGCTTGTCAGTAGCAAAGTTATTATTAGAAGAGCTACTGGAATCATTGTGACCTTCTGAAAATATAATGACTTCTAGAGCTTTCTGAAACTATAATAATGGATTTCTATTATAAACAAATTTACAGGCATTCAGTTTGTTTTAACTCCTAATGGCTGGGTTTGTACGTTTTTGATTTTCAGCTGCAAAGGGAATAGCTTATTTCATAACTATTTTCAAAATTCCCTGCATGTGCTGGAATTTTTTTTACATGTAGCATAGTTGTAGAAACACTGCTCCACCTTTAATAATGCACATGGTCCTTAATTCCACAAGGGTCAGCAGGACTACAGCAAAACACAAAATACAAGGGACTTGGTTCTCTTATAGTTTGAGAGGCAAGAGTTTCCCAGCACACTAAGAACTGCATAAAGGGCAAAGTCATCTGCTAGAATGGTAAGTAAGGTAAGTTTTCACACAGGAACAAAGTGAAAGATCAAGGAACTTTGTGTCTGACATAGGACTGCACTGTAAAGGATTAACAATGTCAAACAAAACTTAGGTAAGCCCAACTCCAATACTTTATCCCCAAAAATCTGTACTTCCCATGTTCACCACTTAACATTTACACTAGCATGAAGTTGATGCAGCATGCTTTTAAGGGAAGTATAATTTCGTAAATACACAGTTGTCTCATTATGTACAAACACCCTGTTCTAATTTCTGTGAATGCAGAAAACTGGCAATTATTCTTCTAACAATTTTCGACAGACTCATCTAGGAAAATACTGGTAGCCCACGAATTGTGTCTTATAAAGGGTATAATTACAAAGCTATTGTAAGTCTTTAACAATCCTTTCAGTGGCTTTGCTTTTATTAGAAGCACATAGACATTAGTGCATGCTTTATTAAGATTCACGTTTCTATTCTGTACGATAGGAAAAGGAAGCAAAAATTCATCTGTCACAACTGTCTTCATTTCAGTTCCCAAAAGACGACCATTTTGTTAAAGCTTCTGAGTTTACTAAGGCTGCAAAAGCCAGTGAATTTCATTGGTTTGTCTTCGAATACCATGTAGAAAAATCATGCTAATTTTAATAGCCACTTGGGGATTGTTTTGTGTTGGTTTTTTTTTAAAAGGGGAAATGCACGATTTTAATTCAATTTTTGTTTAAAAAGATGGTGAGGCAATCTCTTTCTTCTTGCTCAAATTGTAAACAGGAGAGGAAATCCTGAACTGACTAATGACAGTGCAAGGGTAACGAGCGTGATAAATACTATACATCAAATGATAATGACTTACATTTTCTGCTTGTAGTGGAGTAGCACTCAGCTCCAGATGCAAGCAAGCTCTGCCTGTGCCATGCAGCAGCCAAGGCACTGAGCCCAACCTAACACTCTTTGCTTATCAGCTGTAGCTTTGTGCTGTGTTAACCATGGCTACGTGAATTTTGGTTAGTCTAGAATGTGGGCAGAGTGGGTTTCCATCTGCCTGGCAAAAAATGAAAAGACAGTTTGGCTGTCCTAAAGCTCTTGCAGTGTAAATCCACAAGTGAAAAACAGTGCAGAGAAATTAAGGGACTTACTCCAAGTCATGCAGCAGCGGCATAAAAAACCCCCACAGTATTCTCATTCATTTGAGTTCTGGACTATTGCTGTTGCCCAGGGACGATCCCCAGGAATAAAGGAATTTTAGCATTTGATGGAAAAGTAACTAAAACCAAAATAACAAAGTGAAACCGTTTACCTGAAACGCACAAGGTGTGTTATCCATGCAATACACTCTCAGATTGTAATCCAGAGAATTGCAAGACAGGCAGCCAAAAACCGCTACTTTCAGCTGTCGAACGGCACAGTCAGAGATCGGTTCTCCAATAAGAGCATAAGTTCCAAAGCTGTTTAAGAGAATGTGACAGGCATAAGGATCCAACAGGCAGTAGCAAGAAGTAGTTTCCTCTTCCACAGACATCACTTCCTGCAAAATGAAACTCAGGTTAAAAAAAATTAAAATAAGAAAATCAATAGGCCTTGACAATAGGAATCATGACATTATTGTTTATTTTTATTCAGCTGGAATGTAAAGTATTTCTGAGAGCCCGTCTGCACACTCTTTACTCACGTTGACCTCAGGGAAGGGGAGAAGGTAGTCTAGCTATATGAGCAAATACTCCCAATTTAGCCCTGAGTCAGCAATAGGATTTCTGGCAATATATTGTGCAGAATTCAATGTGTACAGCATATAATAATAATGATGATGTGTAAGCAATTTTAGCATCTTCTTTTCAAGTGCTCTTCACTCTCTAGCTCATTTTTTTTTCCCAATGTCAAGTTAAGAAATTACCTTGAAGATTAAAGTCAATAAGCAAACCTTGAACAATAGTTGGTATTTGACTTCCTTTCAGAACATCCATTACAGTTAACATTTACCTTCTTCAAAAAACTACCTATCCCACTCTTTTGCCTTTCATGCTTAGTTCTGCACTACAGCATCATTAGGTGAGGTATTCGAGCAGTCTACAGCCTGGTGTTACACTCATTAATTCGAGGGTGTTTGTAACCAACGCTGATGGAGCTGACTGAATTATTGAGTGCATCTAAAGTAGGAAAACTAAGCTGAACTTGAAATAGTTTAAACAAGAGCAACAAACATCATGGTAGTCGTTTAGAGGAGGAAAAGGACAGAGTTATGGTATCCATGAATGTTTTAACTACTGGTTCCCCCCGCCCCTCAATGCAGTGAACCAAGTAGTTCCAGCAGCAGCAGTGCAGTAAAATCTGATAGACTATGGATTTGTGTCTAGTTACCAGACTCTGCAGTTCTAATTACATGTACAGAACACCTTACAGTTAGGAAATTCAGCACCTTTCTATCCTGTGTGGATTTCTGTAATGTTGAATATCAGTTCGGTTCATGCTTTAGCCGTCCCTTTATGAGTATTATTAGTAGGCTGTCTCCCCAGATGATGCAGAAAGTTTAATAAGTTTGAGAGTGCTGCCTACCAAGCAGTTTCAGTCGAAGATGGCCAGTGGGCTTAAAAAATGCAAGTGGACAGACACAAATGATCAAATGCCCGTGTCACGAATGCACAAAGCTTAATTTCCCCAGTAAATCAGGATTAGAAAATGCATATTCAACTAAAAAAGCAAAATATTTCATGTAATGTACACTAATCCTTCAGAAGTTATGAGAACAGCGTGATCACTGCCCATTAAAATGACATATACAAAGAGACAAGATTTTTAAATTAGGAGGATCCTTCTAGGTTAAAAAAAAAAAAAATTAAACTTGGAAGTTTATGCTTTTAACCAGTTCCATAACTTTATGTCATGATAGATTCTTGTGTGGATATAGTGATCTGCTCTCATGTGAGTCTTTTTGGGAGCTATGATCAATGATTTTAAAAATGAATGGCTACTGTCTCCATTATTAAGTGATCTGAGAAAATGAACACTTTCTCACGTCACATGGGCTGGATCATAAAGTTGACCCTTTATTGCATACCTTGGTAAAATAGTTGAAAACAGTATAGCTGCTTCTGTAACAAAATGCAAAATCTTTTTTTTTTTTTTTTTCATTGTTTCTTTAAGATGTCTGTTTCTGTCACTTACATAATCTTTGACCTGCACCTGCGTGAGTAAGAGTAATCATGTTTCCATCATTAGTACGACCTTTCCAGCGGGAGCGGAAGTCTAAACTTACCTCCCATTTTCCTTGCGGTGTCCTTCTTTTCAAGTGAATATTCCAGTGCTCTGAATTTACTTCTGCGCAGTGTGGTATCGTCAAGGCAAATGGGGTGCTGACAGACAAGTCTGAGGGCCCGCAAGTTACTTCTGGTCCTAGAAGAACATCTGTGCCGTCTGGCTGTAGGCTTTTGGAGGGGGGAAGACAATAACGTCTGTCAGGCTCTTTTTAATAAGGAGCGAGAATTTACTTTAACTGCAAATTTTAAAATATTTTAGTTAAAATTTAAGTACCTCACTCATCTGTTACAGAAAAGGATAAGCAAGCCAATTACTGTGCTAATTTTCATGTAGAAGCAGTAGCTGGAGATGAAACAAAACTGTTAGGCCACATCTACTCAAATCATTGGTTGGTCAGTTTAGGATTCTGGTCTTTAAAATACATTTCAATTTGTTTAAATCAAATACAACACTAAAATTACTCTATGCAAGTAAGCCTTGCTTTATGCACCAGCTGGTAGTATTACTGTCTAATTCTGCCTTCAAAGACTGTCATCAACAATATTTTCACAGTACTGAAGATAAAACAAATTATGGTTTTAAAAACACAGTCTCATAAATTTTTCCAGATTGAGTGTGATCTCCCTGGTTTGAAAACACATTTATATTCTGCAGACTGAACAAGCTACGTAACTTACAGCAGACATCAGGGACAGGACTTCTTTGCTTAAATTTAGAACTCTGCAAAGTAGATCTGTGCATGTGGGCTCCATTACAGCCAATGGAGATCCCATCAGCACAATTGAAGTCTAGGGAGTCATCTAATCTGAATGTAATCACCTACGTTTGATTAGCTTAACTGCTTGCTAAGTTATAAAGATGAAGTATCTGACAAGAATCTTCTTTCCTTCTCTTTCAGTCAAACCTAAATTTAACCCTGTCCCACATAAATGTGGTTTCCCTACCCCTTATAATAAATACCTGTGCAGAACCAGTGACAAAGTGGATGAGACTCACTTCTTGGATATTAAGACTAGTGTAATCCTTCATCGGGGTTTTAAATTACTGGACATGTAGTTCACTCTTAAAATTAAAGCAAATGGTGTTTCCAAGATAAAAATGAGGGGAAGAACCTCAACCAAGACATAAATAAGATAAAATGATAAAACCAAGGTATAAATAAAGGGAAAATCCCTGCTTAAAAATTAGGATATACTTCCACTGCCATGTCACAAGCTAACAACAACATTGCCCTTTAGAGCTTTGCATTAGCAGCACGGCAACAACCAAACCGTCCCGTGCTGCCTGTGCTGAGCCCGACGCTTCATGGCTAGACTGTTAAATTCTAAGTTACCCAAGCTGACTTGGATAATACATTTAAGTGAATGTGGCTCTCAAGTAGGCACACTCATGTGTACCCCTGCACTTAAATCAATCAGATTCCAATCCTGTAAATTGACTTTGCGCATCTATCTAACATCCCCTGGGGGTAGCATTCTCGGTATAACTGTAGTAGTAGGTGCTCAGAAAATGCAGTTATAAAAACACCATTCTTGCGAAAGACTTGAAAAGTTCGAACAAGTGCAGTGACATCCCCTACTAAAGACTACATGTGCAAGTATTTATGAGATGAAGACTGGAGTGAAAAAAAAAAAAAAAAGACACAACATGCTAACAAAAAAGGCCAACTCTGCTTTTTCTTTTTCAAGTGTCATAATAAAAAACGCTCCCTAAGTGTCAGTGCTTCTAAGTGTTTGTAGGATTCTTAGGCTTAAAAAAAAAAAAAAAAAAAATCAAAGCACAAACACAGCCTCTACTATAGCTGCCGTGTTCCTCTTACGCACTTGCTGTTTAAGAAGGGGAGGGAAGAGTAGAGAGCACAAAGCATACAGTGCTTGCAGGCCTTGCTGCAGCCAAGCCCCTCAGCAATGGCAGCAGTCTTACCGCGGCTTAGAGACACATGAGATTTGTTGAACTGAGTATTAGAATGACTACTCTAAGCAAACAGTTCAAGCAAAAAACTGCTTGCTTCTGCTTACGTCTATGAATAACAAACCATTTTTCACATCTCCTGCATTGCTAGGAAAACACACACTGTTTTTGCACAAAATACCATCACTTAACACCAACCACTGCTACCCTTTACAAATGGTAGCTGATTTCCTTAAAAACAAAACCTTCCAGCAGTTACCCCAGATCACCTCTCTTTCCAGCTAATGTAGGAAATCATCCAGTTACTTCAAAAGAAAAATCTCTCAGAATTATTAGAAACCCTCAAGCCAACTTCTGTACGTATTTATTTTTCAGTAAGTTATTCAGTTCGTATGATTCCTCTCTGCTGTACCTCGGCAAAGGCTGATGCGTTCTACTTCCTTATCTCTGTTTTGATGCAGCTGCAGGAAGGGGGTGACAAAAGTGTATTTCCAGAGAGCAAGTCAAACCTTAGTTATTTAACTTGGTTGGTGAATTGCTATCCTATCTCCCTCCCAACACACACGTCCTTTGCCAAGCGGCTGCTGCTGACAAACACATAAAACACGCGGAGGGTGGGGAGCTGGTGGTGGTGGAATTTTGCTAAAGTTACCTCCAGTACAAAGCTTGACAATTCATCTTCAATAATGGGAGCAACATGTAGGTTATTTTGTTTTCAGCACAACACCCTTAGGAGACGTGAATCCAGAGTGTTAGTTATGCTACTGGTGATGATTCCCATCAGAAATAGCTCCAATTTTTCAAGCATCAAGAACGAAACAAAACACAAATAGACAAAATACAAAAAGAAATAACACCAATAGTGGTAGGAGAGTCCTGGTAGCAGCCTGGCAAAGTTGATGTGAAAGACAACTGAGAGATGACGACTGTAGACTACCAACTGCCCTCCCACCTACCTCATTAAAAAATAAAACCAAAAACCAACCAAACAACAACAATAAAAAAAGCCAGAACCACTGGCAGATTTCCAGGGTCACTCTGTGTCATCGCCGACTGCTTCCGTCATGGAGAGAGTAACAGCAGGGGTGTATGTGGATGACCAAAGACAAGCTAGTCTGAAAGGAACCATTTAATTGCTTTTAGAGAATCATGCCCCTCATAGAACACATTGGACAAACATGGGAGTTCTGGGAATTACATAATGCCACATGAACCGAAATCAGTTAATTAGACGAACTCTCACACTTGTTGCAAGTAGCAACAGTCTTCTGTGTAATAACTGACATGATATTAAGACTCTCATGCAGTTCTGAGCCATTTATTAGGCGAGGCGGGAAAGGGAAACATTACCAAATGTGAGTTTAATATTCCCATTGTTGCAGGGTAAAACGAATCTGTAACCAGACTGGTCCCTCAAATCCATCAAAATCAAAGGTCTGTAAGTTTTCCAGTAAAAGAAAGACAAATAATCACTCTTGCTGAGCAAAAATTAAAAACGTTTTTTCTAACAATACTACACTGGCAAGGACCATTAGGAATTTCATGCCACAATATTCTGCCCTCTACAATGTACTAGTAAAGAGGTTTCTTGCACTGAGAGTTTCATTTTCAGTTTAGAAATTGCTGCTGGAGGGACATTTGTACCTGAAGCCAGAATGCTGAGAAAATTTTATGGGAAGGATCTAGTCCCTCAAGGAGAAGGTCTAGTGCCACTGAAAGCCCCGTTCGTGTCAGCTGCCAAAGCAGCTGGCTGTATGTCTGTCTGCCTAGCCTAAAGCAGCAGCAAACGGTGCTACAAATGCTAGATGTTCTTATCACTTTTTGCTGTGCAGAGGTCCTGAGTTGCAAGTGTGCTGGTACCAAGGTGTGCATTCTATCCCAAAGCACTGCTCTGTTAAAATTCCGTGTTGGAATACTGTGAAGGTTAACTAGAGAAGCAAGGAAGTGAAGAGGAAACAATGCTGAGTGTCCCTTTTTCCCCGGACACAATGAGTTTCAGAGAATAATTTAATATTTGCCTTTCAGTATTTACTCTCCCAGTGGCTTATCATTAGCATCTGCAACAGAGAACCTAACGGCATAACAGGCTCCTACATGAACTGGGGTACCTGGGAAGTGAAGACTGTCTGGTAGTGAACACATCTGTGCTTTGATTCTGGATTTCTCATTGCAGTTCACTCCTTGGATGGCAAAAATACTTTCTTTCAGACTGCTACAGACACTGAAATACTGTTTTGTCTCTCCCCTTTGCACTGACACTCATACAAATGAATGTGATGGAAAAACAGCAAAATAAATTCATGGTTTAAAAAAATCAATTTAAAGAGCATGATATTTAAACTATATACCCATTACGCCTGTGGTTTACAGCTGAAATGGATTCCATTGCTGGGGGTTGTTTTCGTGAGATGAGAAAATTTTGCCTTTAGAAAATAAAGGTACATTATTTGTCACATTCATATACCACATTGCGTGTAAACGAATACATTTATGAATCTTTGATTTTTCAAATTATATAATTACAAAATATGTTTAAGTCTGGGCAAGACTGTCTGGTTTCATTCTGTGTATGCAAATTCTATCATGTGAATACTAGGTGTAGGTGCTGGACACTTGAAGGTAGGTGCACATCAGAAATACATTCCATTTTTCATATTGTGTGTCCAACTGTGTTCAGTTACCACTGAACCTCCACATTAACGCTAAATTCCTACAGAACAAAAAGACAAAGAAAACGGGGAGTAGTAACGTGAGACCTGGTCTCCTCAGTCCTCTCAGTTTTCTTCTCTCCTTCTATTTTTCCACTCTCCGGTGTTCCCACTCTTGTTTTGACTGTATGGTTGGAATCTCTGAAAACCATTATTTTACAGTATTTTCATAATCATTGCATCTCAGTTATGCTTTTTTCTAATATTTAGAACGTAGAGGCATATTCACAATTTACAAAGTTTAGTCAATTCAAACTCATAAGAAGTTTTTCTATGACACTAACCAAACACACTAATATACTTGTACAACTCCCAACATCATGTTAGATGGAAGAATGCAGTGTGAGGGTTTCTATATATTCAGGGACCCAAAGCTTTACAGTTTGTACTGGCACATGTAAAGAAAAATAATTTGTTTATACTGTAGGTGACTAAATGGTCATCAATAATTAAGAATCACTTTGGCTATTCTTATTTTTTCTTACATTGCAATTGGTATGGTATTGGAAACACGCTAGTAAAATGACAGTAGAGTGTAGTGTAGGAGAAAAAGAAAGAGAAAAAGATGGTGGTCAGGAAAAATACACATATTTCAGGGCAGATTCTGCCATCTGTTATAGCTCAGTTAACCTTGTTATCAAGTATGGAATACAGATCACATTCAACAAGGACACTGTATTATCTGAATAATTGCAGACTGACACTTTTCTCTTTGACACAGTTTTCACACAGGGTATTTTATAGAGCTTTACATGCATTAAAGGCACATAAGAGAACTGCAACAAATTTGCTTACTGCTTCAGGGTGAACCAGTAACATAATCGGGACCAGAACCCAGGATCCCAAATACTTGCCCATGCCTCATATCCTCCCGGCCTGTCAGTAGGTTCTATCATTAGATGACTGGATTACAAGCTCTTTCTGACCGGAATATCAAACCTTTCACTGCATTCAAGAACATCTACTTTTTCGTTAGCACATGACTACAACTTGTAAAAGCCATACACAGAAGCAGATCCCACCTCCCCCAACTATTTAAGTACATGACAAGGTTTCCCCCCTTTACTTGAAAAGCATCAGGTAAGTGGCAATTTTGGGGGGGGGTAAGATGATGTCTGCAGTGTGCTGACTTAGCAGAAATTATCTCCTCATAGGGCTCAGCATATAATAATCATAATTTGCCGCTTTTCAGCCTCTCTCCAACATCTCCCTTTCTTACAATTTCAATATTTTTTTTAACCAGTGTTATGCCCCCTCTATAAAAAGGAAAGCTCAAAGCTGCAGTGTCACACTGTAAAAGGTGTCGGTGGTTCTAGTGATTTTGTTCCAGCTGTTCTCATCTTATTTCTAGACCCAGTAAGACCAGCTACTCTGGAACAGATGGCAATCACTTCTCTCCTTCGTAACAATCTGATTGGATTGCAGTATGTATTTTTTATTCTTTTTTCACTTCTAAAACCTCTTTAAGCACGTATGCTGGCAGCAGGTGGTTGTGGAGCACGAGCATTTTAAAGACAATAGCCACACCCTAGACCTTGTGCTAGCTCTTCCACGATGAGCACGTGGGGTTCAAGAATAGGCTCTGGCCGATTCTTGGCTGGATAGAACTAGCCAGGAGGTCTCCCAGCCAACAGTGCCAAGACTTACACATCCCACTCCCGTTAACCAAGTGACAATTTCTAACTGCACGGAACCGCTCGCTAGCTGTAATTCCCTGCAGCCTGTAACTAGCTGCAGTGATGCATCTCGAGGCGTTCTGGTTCAAGGAACAAACCAGCAGATAGTGATCTCTGTTCCAGCGTAGCTCTGCTTAGTCTTTCTGGCTTAAGTATGAAGTCAGAATTATGCAAGGAGGCAGGAGAATTTCACTCATTCTCGCTTGGGCCAGAATCAATAGCTTTGTTGTTTCTTTCACAAACATCAATAACCTGTACTTTCTGCCAGCATCAAAGCACACGTGTGGTGTTTGAAGGTTGAGCTCAGCTGTTTTTCTCTCTAAGAAGTCCTTTAGCAGTTATTTAAGAAATTGTAGCTGCAAGAAGCATCCTGGAGGATCTATGCAGTGAAGCCCATACACATGTCCCTAAGACTTTTTGGTTTGGTGTCTTTTTGGAGGGAGTACCAGTTCCATCACTCATTTGTTCAGTTACATGAGACACTGAAGAATTTTCAAACCTGAATTTGATTTCTGGTTAGGAGACAATGAGCTTTTCATTCCACAGAGGAATGTATCAATTTACAGCAAAACCAGCTGATAATCTCATCACAGCCCTGTCTGTGCACTACAGATACTTTTTTTGTTTTTTCCCCCACTACAAAGTGAATTCAACATAGCGCTAGCAGATCCCACATCATCTCCATTCCTCTGTGTCTTTTAATGCATACCTCATACCAACCTCCCTCAGTAGCTAAATGAAGATTAGCTAGAGGTGACAGCTAACCCACTAGTCCTAAATAATCTAAATCTGAACAGTATGATTCTTGTTCTCTCACACACATTTAAAATGCATAAGGTACCGATTATGGTGAGTTCAAACCTCTGCGAGAACAACACAGGACTTGTATTAAATTGAAGTACACTGACTACCATATGATGTGGACAAGGTTTCACTCAGAAATTAATTGGAACTTGAGCCACTTCATTTTTAATGGTGGTACATCTTCAACTCGTGAAGTAAAGAGAATCTATCCTCTTTCTCTAATCCACTATTTTACTCTTCCTCCACATCCAAGCATTGCGCCTGTTCAGATGGACGGTTGTCATTTTAGGGGTATCTGCATGACAAGACCATGTGCTTGTAGAGCAATTCACTTCTATCATCTTCCATACTTAGGTACAACTCGCGTACTAATTCTGAACTGCTGGCATTTCCTCCCACCCTCAGAACCCGGAAGCCCATGGGCAATAAAAGAGAAGGATCCCTGCATGTCAGTGCAACCTGCAGCTGCTAGAAAAGTCTAGTTTATTCCACCCAGTTCAGATGGGTGAAAGATACATCAATCTTGCCTCAACTGTGTGAAGAAAAACACAGTATTTTGATGGAAAAAAAAATACTGTTTGCTTTTGTCTCACTTTACAGAGTTTCACTTTAAAGAAGGAAGGAAAAAATCTCCCTGTGATAATCTTTAGTTTTTTTTGCTACCTCTGCTTCTGCCTACAAAAAAAGAGTAGGCAAAATTTGCTGCTTGTTTTTAATTAACCTATTTTAATTCATTTCTGCAGAATCCTTGCAGATAAAACAGCTGGGGTTTTTTTTCTTCCTTCCTTTTACATATCTTAATCTTTCATGGAAAATGATCAAAAATGTATGGCAGCAGATGGGGATGGAATATTAAAGTTTTCACAAAGGAGTTCAGATAGGAAAAAAACCCCCAGATTTCTCTAAGTTTTGAAAAATATTTCTAGGCCTTAAAATTTATAGACAGCTTTGTATCTTTCAGTTCTTACAGGAAAATTCCAGCAATCATTTGGTTATGAGTTATTGTAAGTAAATATTTACTGTATATACAGTTATTTTCTTCTTTCCACATCTCCTCAGATATACCCACCAATTTTTCAGTGCTTATAGCTGAATGTGCATTTAAGGTGAGGGAGATAAGAGAAATAACTGCTGTCAAGAACTATAACCAACATTCCTGTCTCCAGTTGTACAAACCTGCCCTTGATTACTACTTCTAAAAACTGTCCCTCTCACAAGCACTCATACTCATAATGAGGCTTAATCAGTGAATCACTCTTCACCTGGGACCAATGTCTCCTGAAATTGTCCTTAAATTAATCAGTTAAAGCATACACTACAGATTATTCACTTAGCTCTGTTTGGAATGTAAATTATGAAAGGGTAGATCGAGAAAGCTAAGAAGGTTATTTAAGAATCTGCACCACCACCCCCCACCCCCCCAATATTGTTTGGAGTGCATCACTGCAACTTGTAAGACTGGATGTAAGGGTAGGACCAATAAATTCTGTCAGCGTGTCAGCGTGCTTACTGAAATACAGTTTGCCAGCCTCATGCAGAATTAGGAGTAGCAGAAAGACTCAACATAAAAAATAGAAGAAATTAATTCAAGAGAAGTTTAGATTAGAGCAAGGAAAAAAAGGTGAGAAAATTTAACTGAAAAGCCTCAGTGGAACAAAGCCACATTACAGAATTAACGAGCCTTGTTACTTGAAACTCACTGAGGATCGGGTATGTGCAGATTCTGTATCATTAACACTTTTCACTGGATGAAGACAGGGTCTTGTACCTGCAGAGATGCACACAAGATGCAGCAGCTGACTTTGGGCAACAGCTCAAAAGGGGGGACTGTAGAGTGCTTTTCAGTAGCTTATTTCAATTAAATAAAATTTTATTATCCCTGTCACTTCTCATCTGACAGTCTCAAAAGATTTAGCAGTCATGTATCCTCCAGAGAAGGGCAGTAGAGAGATTGCCTTGCCCACTGCTGAAATGCAGTTGTTCAGAAGTGTGGAAGAGTAGCATGTGACAGTTTGAGGACACAGAATACCTTACTACTTTAGAAGTTGACATCAGGTACTTAGATGTTCCTCTACGTGTAAATGGAGATGTTCCTCTACGTGTAAATGGGGAAAGACTCTG
>VYZV01044542.1:2623-39430 GCA_013401275.1 Pandion haliaetus | reverse complement strand
TTAATGATTTTTTTTTTTTTTCTTTAAAACCATCCATCGTTGCATATCTTTAGTTGACAGCAGGAGGCGAGACGTTTTGTTTAGTCTTAAGAGGCCTACCTGCAGCAGTAGAGTTCTATCTAGTGTAGAAAAGGGGAGGGATGCCAAGGTGAACAGTGCTGTAAAAAAGACTAAATTGCTGTTTCTGCTACTTGCCATATGAGTCTATTCCTGAGAGGTCTTATTCAGGCACTAGACTGAGTCTACTTAGAGTCACAAAATAAAGAAAACCCATTGTAAACGGTAAGTGAAGAACATGAAGTATACTACATTATACGTTAACAGTAATGAAAACAAAGCCGTAAGTGATACACATACCAGAGTCTAGTAGCACAAGTCAAAGGCTGAGCACAAGATTTTTGAATGTTCTGCGTTTGCTGACACGTAACATCAAGGTTCCTTAAACTGGGGGGTGGCAGCGGGAAGGAATTTACCTGAACAAAGTATATAAGCCAGAATGACAGTGGCAGGCTTTCCCGAGTCATACCTCACTGAGAAGCTAAGAGACAGGGTGTATTTACCCGTATTTCACCTGCAAAAAGACATGAATTCCTGGAAAAACAGGCAGGAAATGGGGTAAAACAAACCGATAGAGGAGTTTCTCGTGTTGTTTGAACTCAGACGCTTGCATGGGGAAAGGAATTGAGACAAGTATTTACAACAATAGGTGGAGGTTTGATGCTGACAGTCGACAGCGTGACTAGTCATTAATGACACTAAAAGGTGTAGTAATTTGAGAGGTTTCTTAAGTACTGCTTGGTGTCTAGACAGTAACTTGAGATCAAATTCCTGGGTTTCTCTCCCGTTCTTCTACTACTGTAATTTCAGACAAGATGTTTAAGACTTAACTTCAAATGCATTTTAGTTCTTCAGGGACAACTTGAGGCATCCTGACCCAGTGTTGGCACTGTGGGCCGCTCCTGTATCTCAATATGGCAACTAGACACATTATTTAGTTAACGAATGGTTGCACGTTTTACCCCAAGCACTTCTAGTGCTTTTCACCTCAGCTCTTAAGAGTAGTGCAAACCGTAGTATCTCTCAAGTCACTTAAATTCACAGGGAACTTGCCAAGAACCAACCATAACTGTTCCCTAAAGTTTTCACTTTAGAATAAACTTACCTTAGAAACTAAATAACGCAAACTTTTACCTCATGAAAAAAAAACCAAACAAACCACAAACAAACAAAAAAATGGTCTTAGGGAAGAAAAAAACAACTGTAGTTCTAAAAATGAAGAATATGCTCTACCAGTCTCAACAGTTCAACACTTTGGCTAGCATTTCATAAGCTTTACCTTCCCTCTGAATCCAGTATTAGTCTAGTGAGAATGCTACACTTGGACTAAACAAGCTCTCTTCGTTTGCTGAATTATGCTCAATTACATACCAGTCTTCTAACTTTACTCTCTTGTAGGGTTTGATCAGTTTCTAGCTGAAAGCGAGTGAACCAGGCAAGCAAACTGAACTAATCTTGGGTTCTGCTGATGTGTGGTCTGTCAGGCTCAAAGAAACAAGAGAGTGCAGAGCGTTTTGATTCTTTATGATCCATGTTGTGTGAAATTTAAAGCTGCTAGGAAGTCTTTTTATGGGAACAGCTATCAAAATTTGCTAAAACCATCTCTTTCTCTGGCCAGGTTTATTCATAAAAATAAAGGAGAAAATCCATTCTAAAGCAAGTGTCTTTGGGCCAAATTCCATTGTCTTTCTGATGCAGAGTGAAGGCAATTGAATTGATTACAGTGGAATTGATGAAAACACCCACATGTGCAGCTGGCAACAGAATTTAGTGCCATGCGTCTAACAGAACATTTGGAAAGTTTTTAAAGCATCTAGAAACGAGCTAGGATTCTTTTGTATGACAGACATTTGCAATATACATGATGCACCAACAGTAAAAAACCCGCCAGTGACCTGCACTTGCCAAACCATAGTTCTTCTGTTTCCTTTTTTTCCTTCTTGTCTTTGAAATAAACATGACAGAGCTGAAACTTGGAGAACTTAACAGAACTAACTTGTCTATTTATGAAAGACCACCAGTATTTCAAACATCACCTTCCTATCCCACCAGGTGCAATGTTGAAAAAAACCCGAAGGCAAATCCAGCTGGCAAACAGATTTTAATGGTGATTTATAAAACAACATAATTTAAGAAATGGTCCTGAGCGTTCACTTACTTGCATCATCTAGGCTACCAAACAACTGTCATGAAATAACAACAATTCAGTACCTACATACCATAGGGTCATTCAAACTGATGACCTGGATAGCAAATTTTAACCTGTTGTCTGCATGTTATGAGAGTCTATGGACCCAAAGGTTCTATAACAAGTAATTAATGAAAGCACCAGTGCTGTTAGTAGACTTGTAGGACATAAGTCTGCAAATCAAAAATGATAAAATCATTGACTCAGAATTCAGCACTTATCACACATTCATCTCCTTGAGGTATCCCATCCTTTAACAGCATTTGCAATAATTCCATGCGATTTCACAGCCGCATCGCACAAAGATCACTGTTGCTGTCATTTATACAGATACAGTGTATGTCACAGCAGTGTGGTCACACCAGCAACAGGGAAGATGGAGTGACTCTTGCACATTCCATTCCTTCAGACAGCGTTGACAAGAAATCCATTAAATGAGACAGTTCCACAGGTTCTGGATGGGTGTGTGTAGGTTTTTTATGTACTTCTTACCTGGACTCCTTCTGAGTGATGGCAAGATAGATTTCCCACGAACTCTCTTCAGCAATAGCTCCATGTGGTATCAACAAACTGACTCCTACAAAAGAGCAAAGGCAGAACTTACCTTTGGGAAAGGCACTGGATGTAAAGAACAATGCACAGCTGGCCTCTGATTTACAAAACCTAGAAAGGCCATCCAGTAGAGCAGAAGAATGCTCCTCTGAAATAGTGGTTCTGACTACCACATTATCAGATGAAAGTAAAATACACTGTTGATGTGTTATAGTTACTAATATTTAACTGTCTTAGAGCCTGGAATTAGTCATATGCCTAAAAACTTCTTGCTCCAACACAGCTCTTAAATAGTTGACTTCCCATTGCTTTGTGTCACTAGATGACTCTGGATTCATAGTCTAGATGTGACTCAAGGCTTCTCTTCATCCTTGGGTACAGGCAGACTTCTTTTTGACTTCACCACTCACACAAAAGGGAATAATTTATGGAAACAAAAGGTACAATCAGCTGTTTCCTTAAGGGCTTCCAGCAAGAGTGTTTTGTATTCCCAGTTATTTTGATGGTCTTGTTACCCTGTCAG
Source organism: Pandion haliaetus (assembly GCA_013401275.1). NCBI lineage: Eukaryota > Metazoa > Chordata > Aves > Accipitriformes > Pandionidae > Pandion > Pandion haliaetus. The sequence goes on along the minus strand of VYZV01044542.1, from coordinate 36,110 downwards.
GCTTTTATCTGATGCAGCAACAAAACAATCTGAGTTCCCTATTTAATTGTTGTTCTCTTTTTTTAAAATAATAAATATAGTGAAAAGCACGTGTGCCTTTGGTAACTTTTAAGTTAGTTAGCCGTTGCCAGTTTCTGGAAGGCAGTTAGGGCAAGCCAGTTATGAAAGATTTTAATAATTTCTTGACTCTTTCACTCTTATTTGCCAAAACGCCTCGTAGTAATACACTTCTTGCCATCTGCATAGCTCCATGTTTTACAAGACATGATCATGGTTTAAGCTTCTCTTGAAACCTCTTTGTGCCCTTCTAACTTTGAAATCAAATCTGGTAATTCTAGGATCACAAGGAATCTCATAATGGAGAGACTACGTAACCAAATGAATCTGAATTTGCATGGCAATCAGCATAGCTTTTTGTTCATATTCATAGTAACTAGCGAATCCAAGTGATACGATTTTCCTTTTACTCCACTTGTATAAATTAGAAGTTAACAAGGATGCTTTCCATCAGGTACCAGTGAAATTAAACTGTTGTATAGCGTACTCAGTACAGAAAGACTGTATTTTACTTTGCATATGTCACACAATGCAGAACCTCAGCTAAGTAGTGACATGAGTGCACTATAATTTACAATTGGCTACCAAATTTGATCTTACATAAATAGGCAGAAACGAAGTATATAAATTGCAAATAGACCAAATTTGTATTTAAATAATCTAATTGATGGGACTATCATTATATAAAGTAGTTAAATACATAGTATAGGGGACTTCTCCATTTATGACTTAACTGACTTGGTGCCTCTGCCCCTGTAATATTCATTCCCGAACCTAAAAAGAATCTGTGAAGAAATGAATACATTCCACGTGTTGTGTATGATTGTACACTAACTATTGCATCCCTGAATTATATACCACTACCGATCTTCTCTAAATACAGACCACATTTTTTACGGTAACCTTTAAATTACCCATTGAAGAGATAAGCCTGGACACACTAGTCAAATGAACACACAGTTGAATTTAAAGTCGATAAAGATGACCAGAGTTTGAAAGATACCCTCTTAGCTAGCAATGGTGGTATCTCGCTATTTCTGCTACGTTTGCCATTTTGAAAAAGAAAGTATCCAACATAATTTTTATTCTGCATGATATGAATATAGTGATGTAGTGCAACATACTGCAGGACTATGATTTTAACATCCTTTATTTGATTCTAATTTGGTGCCGTGTATTTTCAGCTAATTTAACAAACAATTTCTTAAGTCTAAAATAACGCCTAACAAAACTCTGAAGTCACAAAACAAACTCTACTTCTTAAACAATGCAAACTGAGCATCTCTGCTGTGATGTTCAGTGCATAGCCCAATCTTGAAATGTCAGTTGACTTTGAAGTGCCCCACTACGGAAATCTGTCGAGCTATTAAGCTAAAAGAAAGAGAAAACCAGAAAGCCAGGAGTAAATGCTAATGAAAGCCACGCTAGAGTTTTCATTGAGAGTGGAAGCTATTCTCCAGAGACATCTGTTTGTTATATGCCGCAGACTTCAATAACATAATGAAGCCTGACAATGTTAACGCAGTCAGATGTTGATGCATGTAGATTCTGCTTTGAATATGACCCCATTATATAAGATGCTGATCCGGTATCGACCTCCTTCTCGGGGAGCCCTTCTTTTGGATCAGGATCCAAGTAAGCAACAGCTTTGATTAATAGCACTTTGATGCTGAAGACATCAAGAGAGGCAGTAATTTATAACTCTTCGAATAGGCATAATGCCTCTTTACTACTCATCCCAGGCTTTCTTCTGATCAGTCATCTCCTGTGTGGGCAACATGCTCTACTTACCAAAATTTGCATTAAGGGAGCCCCTACTTTTTCTTTTCTTTCCTTTTTATTTAGTTATAGAACACTACATCAGGCAAAATAAGTTTAATCTAAATTTATTTTATATGCTCTTAACGAGAAAGGATCTACCCACCTGTGTTTGGAACCACTAAACGGCCACCCAGGTGTCCAAAAATGGCAGTTGTCTTCAGCTCACTTGTTGTTGAAATAGAAGACAGGTTCTGAATATATGTAGCTTTGTTTCTAGCCTGTATGGTACCAAAAGCTCTATTATTCCCATGAGGAAAAGTTCCAGAATGTGCCTTTCCATGATACTCGGCCCTCTCCGTCACCCCTAGGGATACCATGAATGAACTCTGAACTTTGACTTTGATGTCTGACAGTGGGTTGAACAGGGAAGACTCTGTCATTAGCTCCTTGTCCATGGGGTCCTGCAGGCAGATTGGTCCACTGTACGTTCTGCTCACTGTCAAGTCAGGCTGCATGGATGAGTTCAAAAGCAGGGAGTTGCCTGGCAGAATGAAGCAGATCAGGGAGTCAGTTACTGTATTAAGGTGGTAAATCAGAAATCTCTTTCTGACCTCTCCACCATTTCCTTTTTGACTTGCTCTTCCTTCCCAATACTCTCAGAGCTCAAAATCACCTAAGATAATGTTAAAAAACAGATGAAATGATGCAATAGATCTAACAGGTACTTGATCGCTATGTTTTCTGCACTTCAGGCAACTCCAGAGTCCATGAATCCAAGAAGAAACTTCCTTTTTCTTTTGGATTCATNCCCCCCCCTCTTTTTTTTACATTAAAACCCATTGGGTGAAAACACACCTTCCTGCAGACCTTTTCCATGGGCTTACACAAAACAATAGCTTCATGCCTGAGGGGAACTGGGTTGAAAAGAAAGTGGGACAAGAGTAATATACGGAAATATACCACAGTTACTCATTTAGGACCATTTTAGCTCAGAAAACACTCTGAAAAAAAGAGAAGGAATGAATAGATTTAGGGCCTGAATCCTTTAGCTTGTTTGGTCTTTTTTTTGTTTGCTTGTGTTAGGTTAGTTAGTTGGGTTTTAGTAACTAGAAGTTTTCCAAAGTAACTGATTTTCTGGAAATTATCTGTACTGCATCCTTGAAAATTTGATCACTTTAAAGGACTGCACGTTGGGTTGCTAACATTATATGTTGTCTGTATGTCAGTATTGGGCTCTCTTCTCTCAACAAACTGAACAGAGAACTGGCCTTTTTTTCCACTGAATTGTTTAGTTCACAATTGTTCTTATTTAACCCACAGACAAGACAACCCAAAGCAACTGGAACTGAAGTAAGAGCATCCTGGCGTAAGAGAAATTGGCACACTCAGATATTTTCAGAGCGTCCAAAACTAATGTTTTTGAAACATTAGGTCAAACAAACAATTCCCCAGATTCAAAACAAGACTTTCATAGCAAACTGAATAACAAAGGAAAAAGTTACTATTTGAGACAGTCATTGAGAATTACATGACTCTAATTAAAGGCTCGGATTTTTAAATGGATGAGTAAACATCCTTGTCTACCAAGCCCTTTTTCCAATTTCTTGCAATTTATGTCTAGTGAGGAATGTCTCCCAGACACTAAAGTAACTGTAAAAATGACGACAACAAAAAAAAAAACAAAAAACCAAACACCATGACCCCCACAACCCCCCCCAAAAAAAACCCCAAAAACTCTGCAACATATTTCACATTTCTGAAGAGAGAAGAGACATGGGGATGCTTTCACACCCCACCAACACACCCACCCACCCACAGTAAGGCAGGTCTCTATGTTAGAACGTCAGTACAGAATTAAAGAAACATACTATTTGAAAGTAATCACCATTTGCATTCCTCCCCACCTTTCTGTACAAAGGAAATAATATTCCAGAAAACATATCAGTGCTGCTTTTAGAAAAAGTAAATATTTCTTCCATATTTGATTGTATTGGTGGCTTTCTGAATGTTGTTTTTGTTCTTTGTTTTTTGGGTTTTTTTTAATCAATACATGTTTACACATATTTGTTTCCCACAGACCTCAGAATGTGGATTTTGCATGCTAACAGCAGCTCATAAAAATACTTAAAGTTGGGTTTCTCAAATTAACAGTAAAAAACTAAGCACTTTCATTGAATTAAAGAAAATAGAAGACGTCTAACTACAGACATGCTTTGTGGGTTTGTTTTGATTCGGTTGGTTTGGGCTTTTTCAGTGTAGAAGCTAGTGACAGTATTTCTAAAGCACTTAAGAGTATGGTCAAGAAAGATGATGTATTTGTCCAAGTTGCCATGACAGATCAGTAGCAGAGACAGTAAATGACAGTTCTAACCACCCGATAGCGTTCCATGTACTGCAGCTACCCTTCCCTGGCTTTCAACACATCTGCTCAGCAATAAGCTAGAATGCCCTCCCACAGCCAGTCACTGAATATAAGTGTAGTATCTCTTTGCAGTAGGAGCTCTGGAGAGAAGAAAATGAAATCACAACACTAACCTTGTCTGACTGTTTTAAAATTAAATGTCTGGAAGCCGCCCGTCAGTGCAGATGAATCAATCACATCCACGCCGTACTCACTCTGACTCCGTCTGTAAAGGGTAACGCCAACCACCAGCACAGCTACAGCAATGACTGCTGCTCCCAGGCCGGAGTACAAGGCAATGTCACTGGCAGTCTCAATATCTGAAAGGAGAGAAAGTGGGTGCCAAGTCAGCAACGCTCATGAAAACGTTCTGACTGGCGCTGGCTGGCCGTGAGCAAGGGGGGTTATTATATGAGGCCACAGCCACCTGGCCGGGGAAGTACAGCTTGAGACATAAATGTGGAGCAGATCACAGCAGGATAGTGGAGCACAAAGGAACACCAAAAAGCAAGCATTTGAAAGCATGAGCAAATTTCCTGATGCATCACTCCATAGAGGTGAGCTTGCTTTGTTTTGGGAATTGCATCATGGTCTTCACAGTTTTTTTTCAAATGGGGGAGTTGGAGTCGTACCAGTCAGAAGCAGAGCACTTACCACTAAATAGCCTTCTCTCTCATCAGCACACACTGCTAGCTTGGGCTCCTTGCTGAGGTATGCCATCGTTTCCCATTCCAGCCCAGAGGAGATCATTAAGGTACGGTAATACAAGCCTTAAAGGGAGGGTGAGGAACAACTGCAGCTAGGGAGGGCTGCTTCGGGTATCAGCGTGAGTCTCATCTGCTGCTACCTTCCAGGGACGTGTAAGTTTTAGGCTTGAACTCTGGAGCTAATCCAGGAGGTTATGAATCCTCTGAAAAATCTTAGTGACGATTTCCCCTTCCCCCCCTCTTTATTTTCTGCGTGAGCTTTAGTGTAAGAAGGAACAGTCCATCCTCTCACAGCGCAGAGAGGGGCTGAGGAGATCCCACGTATCTTCCCGGTCTCCTGCAAGCATCTTCAGTCTTTAAAAACAGGTTGGAAACCAAACCTTCCCTCTGATCACACCCATGCATTAAGCTTAAAGCCAAGTTTTCTATGACTTCAGACTTTTATAGCAGAGAAAAAGAATTCATCGCTTTGAAAGAATGAATCCAAATGAAACCTGCAAAATTATGTAATTGAATTATCCAGTCCCACTATTCTAGATCTTCTGGGATTTGGGACCACGTACCATGAAATTAAATTACTTGGCAAGTACACTTAGTGGGTCCTTAGATAGTTCCTTAATGCCAAACTCCAGTTTAGAGGAAGAGATAATCATGTATTCACCCTATACATCATCTGTTATCCTACTATGTGGTGCTTCTGCTGTCAAGTGAGAAGCACTTGGTATGGAAAGTGCATTTATTTGTAACAAATGACAGTGACAAAAAACAACTAGGAAATCCAGACTACTCAATAGCAGTAAATAAACTGCAATGTACAGAAATAGGGTAGGAAGTTAAATTCAGCATTTAATAAATAGCCAATTACTGAAATTACTTAATTACTATTTGGGAGGAGGCTTCTGTTGTGCATATGTTTTTCTGCAGAAAGTCAGATAACTTTATTTTAGCTGAATTTTAAAAATGAACATGAAACTTCAGACTATTGAGATGAAAGAAATGAGTAGCTACGGGCAGCATCAGAAAAGCTAATTTTCCTGGCTCACCAGTTTCTTATGTAAACTACACGTCTGACAACTAACAATATAAGCAGCTGAACTTCCCGGGAAGGCACACCAGCTGCCAAACGCAATAGCCGAGTACCGACTGTTCTCTAACATAAGCGAAATGCCATATGAATTGCAGCAGCAAGGAAACCAAGTACGTAAACACTGCTTTAAGTGGGCTGGAGCACGTGGGATATTTGCTGTGACTAAGGCAATGTAACTGATTTTTTTAGTTGGGCAGTTGAATCCAAAGTAAATTAAACTTTGGTTCAAACGTCCTTAATAGAAAACACCCTTTCCATCCCCATTCTCAAACTGTTCCCAGTCAACCCCAAATACAACATTCCAACATCCCTTTCAACACAAAATAAACATTTTAAAATCAGTTTTACTAGAACCACTATTTAGCCCAGAAAATACTTCTGCAAAAATTCTGTTGAGTTTTCAAATAACCTCCTACTGAAAAATGTTTCCATTTTTAACACATTTAGAACTTGCTGAGAAGGAAAAAAAAAAACCAAAATCAGAAAGTTTCCATGCAAATTTCAGCTTTCAGAAGAAATCCTTCTTCTGTGGCTTGTCACGACAAGTAATCACAACTGAATAAACTTGCAAGTAAGTAGCTCTTATCCAACTTCTTAGAACATTAGAATTGCCGCACAGATCTACTAAATAAATTCCTAGAGAAAAATATTTTTTTTCTGAAGCCTTTTTTTCCCCATTTTTTTCCATGAGATGCCCCTTTGAAAAATGTTGTAAAGAGAATTTTAAGCATTTTAGGTTCAGAGTTAGGAATTCTAGAAAGTAAGCTGTTAGCTGTCAGTGTAAATGTATCAGACTAACAATGGGAGATGCCCACATTCTCTTACGCCAGATGGAAAAAGCAAACACAAAAAGACAGGGACACAAAGCTAAGACTGGGATTACCTCAGATCAAACCAAGACAACCTGAATCCCAATCCAGTGCCTTAATCACATACTGGTTTACCTCCATTTTATTCTCTAGTACGAGGTGCAGAAAGAAAAGTATAGAAACAAACTGAATTTCTGTTTCTTCCAATTTTCTATTCCCAAGGTATTTTGTTGTTACAGGGAATTAATTATGAAACTCTACTGCTGACTTAATTTTTGGGGCTAATTAGTACAATGCATAAGCCAAGAGGAAGAATGCTATGTATCTCCAGTGGAAGAAGAAACCTAATGGCAAGTGGGTTCTTTTCCTTTCTAGAGAAACATAGTAAGCTAGTAGTTACTTCACTATAAAGTATCCTTAAGTCTTCTATTTTGATCATTACATTTACAAAACAGAAAAGTGCTGAAAATTTGAATTTCCTCTTCTACCTTTTGGGGATAATAAATTACAAAGTCTGAAACATGCAGAAGTAACCTATAGGAGTTCATCTTTCACCATCAGAACCAGAATATAAAACACACTTCAAGTGCTCACCTGTGAGTAACTGCAATTTATGACTCTAAATCTACTTAAATAGTTTAGCTACTTCTTTTCAATCAATTCAGATGTCAGATAATTTAAGTTTCATACTTTTATAACTACACAAGACTGTTGGACATGGGTTAAAGATGAGGGCAAGAATACAGAATTAAAAAAAAATGCAAACAGCTTGACTCAAGCAAAATTTTTCTGGAGAATTTTTTTTTTTCAGTCAATACTTTTAAGTATTCCTAGAACTTGATTTTGACACTTTCATATAAATTTTACGATTAAAAACTCTTACCGTTATTCTCTCTGAATTTCCTTATCTTTAATAAAATGGTCATTGTTCTGTTTCATAGAAGACCTGGAAGTTATTCAAGTGTTCCCATAATTATTCCATTGCAAAGGAAAAAAAACACCCCCAAACCCAAAGTAACCAACACATAGAGTTCAGAGGAAAAGAATATCCTTTTCAGAATTTAGTAGATTTTTAAATAGCTTTATCTTAAAAGAGTAAAACAAGAGTGACATGATAGTCCTTGGAATTGTTCCTGTGGAACACAACTGCTTAAGAAAGAGGACTTTCATTTTTATTTAGGATGTTAGTATTTCTTTAGAAACAAATACTGGTTTTTTACAGTGATTTTAATCTCTTCATCCTTCTATCTTTGCTTACGGATAATTCCTTTTAGGGGAGACTAGAAATTAAAGAAGAAAGAAAAGCATGGCAAATTTGGGGAACAGAGTAATTTTCTGCTTCTTTTTTTTCCCAGAAGGGAAAAAAGTGAAAAGCAAACTAAAAAAGAAAACATTCCTAGTCAGCCAATCGGTATTTAATGAACTGCATCCTCCCAGCCCAGGGGAGGTAGGGACTCTCGTAAAGCACTATGATTTTTCTACATTTCAGTTAAAGGATACGTGTTTGTGGTAATTGTAGCCTGTATTTCACTCCACCTCCTGACACTGTTACACAACGTTTATTGAAAGCACATTTGATGGTAATGAAGTTTCTATTAACTATGATTAAGTTTCATAAAGCACCTGAAGATAATTTAAGATGTGCAGGAGCAGAAAACGAAACATTTGGTTTAGTACATTAGGAAACGTAATTGATTAAATTATCTCATTTACAATAAGTGCTTTCCAGGAGCTATGCAGGGCATACATTTTCCCCTGTCTACCATTAGAGTTTGCTAGGAGATTTGAAAGATTTCTCCAGCTTCCCATCCTCCCCCAGTTTTCCATCACTCTCACTTTTGGTATCCCTTAGCAATTTTAAGTCCATTTCTTCACATAGCCAGTCTTTGAGAACAAGGATCTAAAGTCAGAGAATCATGTAAGAGGTTATTTAGTAGAACAGGTTGTTTCTCAGTTATCTTCATAATTGACTTTGATTTTGCATCAATGATGATTCATGCAGTCTTAAACTAAGTTCCCGTTTCGCTGAATAGCAACAAGCTGTAGTATATGTTTCTACCCCCACAGCTATAAAGAAACCCTTTAATTCTCCTAGGCATCTTCTATGCCCAAATCAATTCCATTAAAGTTACTTTTTTAATAAATCAAAAAATAAAGTGATTTGACTGATATTCTTTCAAGATTCCCTAATTAAATGGGAACTGTGCATATAACAAATAAAAACATATCAATTGCCTGAGCTAAGTTATGACACAGAGGAATTGTACGCGGCCAATTAGGAGACTATTCCAGTGAGACAAAGACAAGACAAAATTAAAAACGCTTAAACAGCCAAGGCAACCACAGCACATTTTGGAACTATCTAAATCTGATTTTGTGTTTCCTTAGAAATACTTAGGGAAACGTAAAGGAGAAATATTCTCACGCAAGCTTTCTACGCATTCGGAACCGTTTGATGGGTGAAGCTGGGTGGCTATCATGCACCCTACATAATGACACCATATGGAAATCTGAGAGCTTTTAAAAAGCCACTTTTCCCTCACCAAGAGCTGTAGCCATCCCGGGCAATAACTGTGCTCTTCTATAGTTATTATTTTCATTACATCACATTTTTGTTGCAATTTAGTTATGTTCCTTTGTAAATAGTTAGGAAGTTGTCTGTGGTTTACATGGATTTGAACTTGACCAGTTGTTTTATCAGACAGATGAATACTCGGGGATCAGGTAACCAAACAGCCTTCCTTCAAGCCGGCAAGAAATTTTGCTGCAGAATGTTTTGGCATTGCAGTCTACAGCATGTGAGCTCAAAGGAAATGCAGTCACGTTAGGATTTCCAGATGTTTTCCTAATGATTTAGGGCCCAAGTTCCATAAAATTTCAACTAATCTGATCACCCGATGCCCCTATATCCTGGAGGAATACTCAGACTTAAAACTACATATTTTGTAATACATAATAGAAGACTCTGTCTTCAAAGAAGATATAAACAATCGCATGCATTACTTCTCAGTACAGGTGGATTCTTGTTTAAGTCCTTCAAACGAATTAAGCCAAAAATGTGTTTATAAATCTATTTGTCAAAATTCAAAGGCAATTTTAAATTGAAAATTAAGCAAAAATCCTCAAAACTTTGTGTATGGTTTATGAAAGAAAAAAGCAATGTCTTCACTTTAAAAGAGACAGGCCTCATGGAAATTGTGATTTTGATGAAATTGTGTCTTTTTTTTTCTTTTTTTGTAACAAAATCTTTCAGTTAGTCAATTCACTCCAAATGTGCTGCTCTATAACTAGAATTCTACTGAAATCAATCTAAGACTATGAAACAAAGAGTGCAGGATGGAAGCCCCCCAAAGCAGTATATAAATGACATCTGTAGACTCTTTACAGTGTAAAGCAAATAAACGCCCTTTACCAGGTGATAAATGAAGGCTGAAGTGAGCTGAACAAGATAAGACAGAGACAGTAGCAGAACCAGATTTGAACCAAGAGAGCCAAACTCCTATGTTAATTTCTTTTTTTCTAACTGCAAGTCCTAAAGAGATCAATTTCAAGATAAGCATGCCTGTAGAAAGGGCTCCCAGTCAGACACAAATTACTGAAGAATGGTCACTTTTCTACTTTTAGTCCAAAACCTATGATGACAAAGTTGCTAAGGAGATGCTTTCAGGAGATGTGAAAGCCTTTCATATAACCTTCAGTTTTATTTAGCTCCTAAACAAATAAAACAGAATGGCAGAGAAGATGAGAAAAATCATATTTACAAGAGAAAAAAAATAACTTACTTTGGGATTTTATTTCATGAAGAGGTTTTTTATCTGAGAGAGAGAGAGAGAGAGAGAAGAGAAAGTTGCACTTAATAAATTTACATGGAGCATATCTATTTCCTATATCGCTTCTGTCTAGCTCTATAAATGAAACATTTTCTGCTTGTTTGCTGACAATATTCATATTTTATGTTGTCCACATTTTTCCCTTCATCTTTTTTTTTTTTTTCCCTAAATTTATTTCAGGATGTTTCTTTGCAGTAATTTCTCACTTGGTTAATTCAAGTATTTTCTAGCTTTATTGGATGCTTTTATTTAGAATGTTATACATCTCAGCAACAAGGAAGTTCAATATTTTGAAGTGGATCACTTGGCAAAGAAAGTCAGTTAAGAATTAATTATTTCTTTGTATGTTTGACAGATGGAAAGGTTAGTGATGGACACTTAAAGTAATTTATAATACATGAAACCATAAAATATATTCACATTTATGTATCTAAATATACACCAGTAATGACATCTGTATGTGTATATAAAGAACATACAGAATCAATGCTCTACCACGCATATGCAAATATATTATAAAATAGGTTTTATACAGTAGTGCATCTCTCAAAAATGAGGCTTCTCTGTCTCCCTCATAATAAGCATTTGAGTCATCCTTTATAACCTCGTACCTGAAAAAGTAATCTTTAGAAAATGGGAGACTCAGGCTTGTGCAGCACCCACACTGCACGAGTGCAGACTCTATAGGTGCCGGCAACAACAAAGCAACCCGCCGGGCACGCCAGTCCCAGCGCAGCAGTCCGGAGGGAACACGTCTGCGATTTCCAAGACCCTGCTTACGAATCCGCGTTCTGCGTGGGGCGGCCGGGACTGTCCCAAGGCTGCCCTCTGCATGCTCGATAAATATAGTCTTAAGGTAATTCTGCCACCCCGTAGTTTCTTGGACAGTCTGCCTAACTCAAGCAACTATTCCAATACCTTTTGTTGAAAGGTTGCCTGAAGAAAAACAACAAAACACAACATGTAACTTACTTATTGCTACACAATTCAACAGAGGCTAGCAGTTCAGCAGAAGTAACTAATCTAATGGACAATAAAATGCGGGATATAAATACTTAAGCAGATTAAGACTATACCCGTTTTGTAGGTGCTTTGTGTTGTAACGAAATTCCCTTTGACTTGAGCTGTTCCCTGATTTATCTTCTGGGTTTCTTTTTGTATGGAGGCTCTGGTACTGGCTAGCTCTAGACGTCGGTTATCAGCACAGTCCCTGTTACTGCAATCCTATGATCTACACTAGGAAGGAGCAGCCTTAATGGAAACTGTGTCAAGGTACAAGATGTTCAGCTTAGTGTTTTGCTATGTGATAAAGTAAGCAAGTAGATTATTAGGCACCTTCTATTATTTTTACTGTTTGTGAAAATGATCAGTTTAATAATACTTACCCCAAAAGATTCTTGGATTTTGGCTTTGCCAAAAAGCAAGGTGTGGAGGTGTTTTTCTTCTTGAGGTTGTTTTTATTTTTGCTAGGAAGTGATGTACGTAAACACCAAATGAATAGTGTCAGACTTGAGCTCTGCAATGGAAACAACCATTTGCATGCTGCTGACATAGTGCTAGCTCCAGAAAACTGCAATAAAATGGAAATGCATTTGCCATACAAACTAGTGAGACTGCTAGATCCAGAAGCCTCTTGGCAATATTCAGTATCATGGCTGGTTGAAAAATGGAAAGCAAAATTATTTGTGATTTACAGTGCATTAGTAAAAACCTGTTTGTAGTTCATCTGCTTATAGCCTACTTGTTTGTTTCTTTTTTAGGCACTGGGAAAAGAAATCAATAGTTTTTGAAGTTATAAAAAACCCCAACTTTAAAGCAAATAGATAAAACAAAAAGCTCTACAAAACCCTCTCTTTTATTAAGCAAACAAAAAGCTTTCACCTCTGCAAGAGAGAGAGAAGTTCACTGTGGAAAAGTATACTACCGGCAATACTGGTAGGGAATAAACAATGGAAGAAAAAATATGCAAGAAACTAGGAAGTTATTAGGACTATCTTGAGTGAAAGTGGCCTTTGCATTCAGATTGAGTCAATCTCTGTCTCCCAACTTGGCAGGCCTGACAATCTTTCATATATATCAAACCCCAAAATAATTCTAGCTTTCTTCTGCACGTAAATATGCATCTATTCAATTGTTACAACTCCTAGAAGAAATTCCCTGAAAGAAAAGCACTTTCAGTTGCTCCTCAGTTAAGGACTGGACTATCTGGGTCCATCCAGAAAATCAAAAACCAAAGTGAGAAAAGGGATGTTCCTGTGCATGGAAGGCTGTCACCTTCGTGCTATTCCTAACCTCTCTGCTCAGGGACTGACTAAAGAACCTCAGAGTAGACCCTGATTTATCACCATTTCATTTACTGACACCAGATTTGAAAATTCATGCTAAGGATTAGTATTTTTTTCTGCCAGTTCAGAATCAGGCCTATGCTTTCCTGGCATCTTAAGTTCTCATCCTTAGTTTCATTTAAGTTCTTATTTGTTAACCAAAGAAATGTTTCATTTCTATTTTTGCCTCACAAAAAGGAACAAAGTTAACAAGTTGTGCCTGATAAATAACCTCCAAGAGATTAGTTTTCTGTAGCACAGTACTGCATTTCCTTCACAATTCACCGTGGGACGAAAAGCGGAGCAGAAAAGGCACATATTGGAAGATGAAGAGGGGAAAAAGATTTTTTAAAAATAGGGTAATTGCTTCAATTCCTATTAGCTGAAAAAGCAATTACAGTCCTAAAAATAATTTGACACAAGTATATACATAGAGCACGACCCATAAAGGAGTAATAAATAGTATCACACTCCAAGATGAAAGAAACGAGAGACACTTAATACTTCAGTCTATTTGAATGCATATGGAAATTCAGAACCAACACACACTCCCTGGTACTACCCATCCCAGCAAAAGGAGGAGATGAGCTTATTTAAAACACAAAGAACACGTAGGCCAGAGCTGAGGTCAGCTCCACTCAGTTACCAAACAGTAACAGCTTTTATATCACTAGGCTTTAGCTTCCTCTTTTTCTACTTGGCTTACTCCGTTCCAGGGAAGTACTGTTAGATATGAAAGATAATACTAACAGCATGCTCAACTCCAAATTACACTGGAGTAGACTTTTTTTTCCCCCCACAAAACACCCGGAGATGAGTTTCTGATCTCTTATTAGGTGAAAAATTGCGGGTGTGTGCAGCAGAGAGAAATCTTCCATTATATTTGTCTTCGAATTAATTTTAGACCATTCTTGTTAGTTCAGTTTCCCTAACTCCCATCTCACCCTATAAAAGGAATAGAAATACTTTACCCAATGGGATTGCTGCATGGAAAATCCAGCAGCAGCAGGCTTCCCTCCACCCCCCAGATACTCAGCATAAGCTGAGAATTTCATTTGCTCATTTTAAATAGTATTGCTTTGATGTCAACATATGCGTCCCTAGTTGGCTTAGATTTTAAACGGCTTTTCATTTAATCATAAAATTTGGGTTTTATTACTTACGCCACTTATCCTTTGTAAAATTATTTTGACTTGATAGTTCATTTTAACATCGAAGTTATATTTTACAGACTTTGTGTTCCACAGCTGACACTAAGTTGATTAAATCTGTACAAAATTTACCCATATTTTGAAAAATGCTTTTAGTATCTTTTTACCCATAATGATCCATTTCTTTATTTTAAAGAAGGCAGGTTCTTTACACATAGTGTACTGAGAACTTTTAAGTCTAGTAAGAGCATTTTAAGTCCCATGTGTAGAAAAGGGATTTGCTTCTGAAAGAGAAAGCTTTTGCTATTCCAGAAATCTGTTTTCAGTCATACGCTGTTTACTTCACTTCTCTTTGCACATGGTTGTGCAAACTAGTTACATTTTCTTAAAACTGCATCTATAAAGTGATTCTAAATGTCACGGCAACGAAAAATTAAAATTCTTCCAAAAAAGTGATGATGAAATCTTGTGCCAGTTCAATTGATTTCAACTTGGTCAGGCACTTTTCTTTTTTACTGCAGTGCGATTAGTCAGGTAAGTTAGGGGTTCGTTAACAATAATATTCTTTGCACCAGTGGCTGTACAAACATAAAGCAGAGGAACACAGAGCCAAAGAACTTGTTTTTACACAAAGCTTATGACTATGAAAATAATAATCATCATCACTGGGTAATTGTTGAGTTAGTTGAATGTTGTAACTATTCCAATAGCCCATTTATCAAATAATTTGGTGGCAAGGGCTTTCTTTCAGGGCTTGCTATCGGAGTTCTTAATAGGGCACATGAACAGAGGAGCTTAAGTAAAGCAATAGCAGGGAAGCTATACTTTCTTGTAATCTATTCTATGGATAAACAGAGAACTTATGTCTCCAGGGTTGTCAGTATGACATCTTTTATAGGCATTAAATTTAATAAGACAAAAAATAAATACTCTGGCTGCACTATATGCATATGTCTAATCAGGGATACGACTGCCATGGGATATCTTTTTTTCCTTCCTTTTTTTTTTTGGTTTTTTTTGTTCTTTTTTGTTTTCTGAGAAGGAATGTGAATTGGCAATTGGCTCCTTACATACAGCCTGATCTGCTGGAAAAAGCCAACCCCTCCCCCTGTCTCATACCCCCTCTGAGATTAAGGGAACTGTTTGGACCAGCTGACATCCCACCCCCTTTTCTCTTTCTGTTGAAGGAATTTGCACACAAGCTTCTCACTAAAGCTGCAGGCCGTACAGATTTAGATCCTGAATGCCTTTTTCAGAGTTCAGCACTGGTACCTGTACTGGGGGTACAGGTTGCTCATTAAGAGAGATCAGTCACTAACAAAGCAAGTTTTCAATAAAGGCATAGAACACTGAATGAACGCACCAACACATACAGAGTTCACCCTTGAGAATTTTACACGGCAGTTTTTATATTTCTTACTGTGAAAAAGTCTTGTTCTAGGGAACAGAGACACATTTGGAAAAAAAATTTAAGAAAATTTAAAAAAAATCAACCATTGCCCTGGTAACACATCTGTGAACAGAACTCCAAACATCTGGTCCCTTTCCCTCTACGTGCAGGAACACATGTCATTTGACCAGTATGTGAAACCTTCATTCATACAAAAAAATTCAGAGGGCTTTATCCTAGGATAGTTCCTGAAAATGCGCTCCTGGAATTAGCAGTAAATGTCAGCGGTAGTCCTCAAAGGACAGCTGGCAAGCACAGCACCAACCTTTCACACTTCTGTGACATCTGAGAAGGACTCGCACTGATATTAAAATGATAATTCACCACTGTACAGAGCGCGACAGGGACATTCTAAAACCTGCCTGTAGACAGTGTCTGGATGAACTCATCAGAGAGAGAGGCTAAGAAAGGAGAGATTTAACAGCTGGAGAAGCCAGCAGCAAAAGCCCGTGAGATACAATACCTTCTTGTTGATACAACAGTGCTCAGAGGCCCGGTCTGTGTCTGAAACCAACGGGGCTGCCTACAAGGACTCGACGAGTTTCAGTCATTTCCCGCATGGAATGAAGCCATCGCCATCAAATAAAATGCGTATCATGACTCTCAGTGCTTAATAACCATAGCTCTTCCCCAGGCCACGTGCTCCTTTCAGACTACCGACATAAGCGTAATACCGTGATTGTTCCTCTACCTCTAAAGCGTAAGTGTGGCATGGAAGATCGACACACAGGACTGACACACCCCACCACAATATGAACGGGTATTATTCTCAGGTAGGACAGGTAATCTGTACCACCCTGCAGTGTCGTTAAGGCTTTTCTTGGAAGCAGTGACCTGAATACGGCCACCTTTTATTAACTTCGGTGAAGACCACAGAAGGAGCTGACTAGGTGGTAAGTCAACTCATGACTGTCACAAATAACGCTAAGTGTGCAGACCTCAGCTGCATCTTTTCATGCCCCTTTCAGTGCATCCTTCTGATAGTCTTCCAGTGGATATGCTAATCTGCACACATGAATGGATTCTGGATTTATCAAGCCATCTGCAGGGAAGGGCATTCCTTTAATGTATAGGAAGGAGAAAGACCTCAGAAAACATCATGTGATCACCACATTGGTCCTCAAAAGCTGAATGAATTGCAGTGCTCACATATTCTCACGAGTTATTCTCTTTTTTTCCCTTCCCCATGTTTTAAAAGTCTGAATTCAATTTATGTCCTCTTGAACACTGAAGCTTGTCTGCCCGACACCTTGGAGCTGGAGAGCTGCTCTGTAACCCTGGAAACTTTAAGTAGTTAGAGACATATAGCAAGACTGCTAGGTATTCCCTCCCTCCAAAACCAAACAAAATCTTATTTAATGTCTCAGCTGAGGTACACGTATTTCCGAAGCCTGAGTAAATATACAGGATGCCATCTGCCATTAAGAAATTATTAAAATCTCAGGGCAAGAGAAGGAGATAATTTTGTTCAGAAAATTATTTTCCTCATCTCACCAGATGTACTTCATTGAAGAACTCGTTGGGCACAGTGGCTGTTTCTCTCTGAAACTGCCAACCAGTATTAGGAAGGTGCACATGGGGGAAGGCCATAGGCACTTACACTATTGTAAGCACGTAGGCGATGGTTAGGAGCACAAGGCTTAAGGTTTATAGCCATATTCCTTTTGTTGCATGCATGACGGTGGAAAAAGAAAATGACTGCTAGGCATAACATGAACACAGATATGCAAAAGATCAAGAAGGAAGGGTAACGCAGTACCATAGAAAGAAAGAGGACTATTTAAACATAGAATTGAAGTAGACTTATTTCAGTTTACATCTTTAAGCCCTAGCATTCCTGATTGCTCCTGCTGCTGCCGTTTCATTGCTAGAACGCGATGAGGTGACTGTATCACTTCATGGATAAGGAGCAGCATTCAGTGTAGGAATAAACTTGTGAATTTCTTCTTAGTTTTGAGACTATGCAGCTGTCCCCAGGTGTTCTGCAACTCTACAGCTGCAAGGCTGATTTTCTTGGCTCCTAGTTGTGTGTTGATAGTAGCAACTACCAATTGCCAGATGCTTTCCAGACATTTATGAAGGGCAAATCCTTTCACAGGGAACTCACCATGAAGTAGATTTGCCTTTATTCAACTTCTGTGTTAAAGGCAACAAATGGAGTAAACTTTGACCTTAAACAGCTCTGCTCTTGCACCAAAAGTATTCATGTTGGTGCTTTGCAAGTTCCCTTGCAAGAAAAGGTGGAAGGCTAAGAAGTACATTCTGTGAAATACGTTGTAGCAGGTGGTCATAATTACACATTGCAAAAAACCTTTATTTGGATTTTTTGAATCGTCTGATAATTAGTAAAGTATGTGCTACACAAATGGAATGGCTCAGAAACCACTGCGGATTTCAAACTTCACGTATGCAACCCTCTGAAAACAATCTATTTTTTCACAGTAGTATTTCAGCCAGAAGAGTTCTGCTGACATGGGTGTGTGGCAGATAAGTTACGTTACCTGGATTACAGTATACATTTCAGGCCACACTCCTAAATCTAATTCGTGCCAACCGTTACTCACCTTGAATGCAAAGCCCTTCAGTACAATTCTCTGACTCTTGACTCAAGCCCTCGCAGTACTTTCCTCCGTTTCTTGGAGGTGGCGCAATACATTCCCGAACTCTCAAATGCTCGCATTCCGGACTGCACACAGACCACTCACTCCACACCTCCCAGTTTCCATCCACTGAATGGGGAGGAAGAAAAAACAAGCATCATCACTGCAAATCAAACTGGTGTAGTTAAGAGGTCCTACCAAGAATACTTGTTTCATATCTCTCCTCAGGTCACAGCAAGTAAAACAAAGTATAATTCTCAGGAGCAATAAATAGAGTTTTATCAGATGTGAAGTTAAAAACCAGCAGTAGAATGTACCACCTCAAGCATGCAATATGGGAGCTTTTAAAATAGCACCAGTATATAGCATTCTGCAAATACAGTCAATTAAAACCGCAGGAGGAAACATTTCCTTTGCCACCTAGCTATTGGCTTCTAAGGTTTCAATACAAATTCCACCTTAAAACACGCTGACGCAGAGAGGCCACACATTTTCCTACCAGAGAAACGATGCTGACATTTACAAAAAGAGCATAGCTGGCCTTGTAGACTTCTGGCTAATGCCCTGAGCAAGACAATGGATCAATATGTTGCTTTGCTGACTGATTTATAGCTGTGTCTGACCCTATCCCAAATGAGAAGGGTTTCCACAGTTCCCTTTCTTTTTCATGCATAAATCAGACTGAAGAACAGTCAGGTGAACACAGAGACATAAATACATAACATTGAGTTCTTTAAATCTCAGTTCAGTACATGTTGTATCTAAAAGCTAGGAGAGAGATTTGCCCGACTCCCGACAAGTTATGCTGCGACCACAGGCAAATATAGTCTCTTAAAACATACATGCATACAATCCTAGTAACTTTCTTTAGCTGTACATGTGAAGCACCCGTTCCAAAATCGGGTAAGGGAGGTTTCAGGTGAACAAATGAGGAAATGTACAGTGTCCAGAGATGTAATACCATGCTCTGCGTAGAGTGTAAGCTCAATTTCAAAAGGTTAATATACTTGCAAGCAAAATTTTGCAAGCTAAATAATACTTTTAAGTGAAGTTCTCAGCTTAGGTTTCTGTGTTTCTAGCATTACTAACATCACCTCCCCTTTCCCTATACACCCACCCACTTAACATGATTTTTCACATTGAACCAGTTGCTGTTTTGTTATTATTTAATTAGCTGCAATGTCAGTTAAAGCACTGACAAAGCTGGCAGATCAGGCCACAGGTGCTTGTGGCTACTGCTCAGACCCTACACAAAGCTCTGAGCTGTCATCTAAACAAGGATGCAGGTATTTCCAATTTCCTTTTTAACCTCACTGGGCTCTTCAAAGCACAGTGGTCCACCTGGCCTTTCAGACTGAAAGAGCTCTCCCGTAAATGTGACTGACATCCAAAGTTATTCCTTAGCAGACTGTGCATATCTCACCAGGGCAAAGAGAAGTGCAGGTAATTTTCTGCACTGACATCCCTTCACAAAATGCACCTCCATTGAGCGGAGCAGGGTTGGTACAGGTCCGTGATCGCTTCTGCCAGCCCCGACCACATCGTGCATTGCAGTTTGACCACTCGGTCCATGACGACCAGCCTCCATTAACTGCAAAACACAAACGTGCTTGAGGTTGTGGTAGGTGTGCTAAGAGACATCAAGCAACAAATCTGATCAGATCATTTCATTCACAGGCAGGTAAATTCCAAGCTGAAGTAGAAGCATTGCTGCCTATCAGTACACAACTACTTAAAGGCCACGGTGTCAGAGAACACAAATGTTTGTTTTGGAAGAGTAATATGCTAAGAAGTGCAATGACTGATATTCGAGTCTGGGAGGGAGGTAAAAGCAGGCACCTCAATTCTCATGAAATATGGTTTGCTTAAATCATAAACAAGACTTCTTTATTTCAAAAAGTGTGATTTAGGAATGCTCTGCCTCTACCAATAAAACATCACATGCAGGAATAAAATAAGCCTGAAGAGCAACAGAGGATGGTAATAAAGCACTGGTTCTGGTCTTTTGTCCCTTGCTGTGTAACATCTAGATTCACTAGTTAGTGCTTGGACACCGCAGGACCACAGATCCAGTTAAGGCAGCCCTTTATGTACCTCCCTAGGCATGTGCTTCAGGGTTTCCTGATACAGGCAAGGCTTATTTATGTGGTTTAGCTTGTAATTGGATCTTCTTAACATCTGGAGCAAGGACTGTTATTATTGACATAACTTCTGGGAATCCTTCACAAACAAAAAACCTCCTAATTCTAACCACTCTAAAAGCTGGCATGATCTCAGCCTTGAGCGACAGAACTGAAATTCATCATAACAGGAAGATTAGCCATTTGATTTAGAACCAGTTGCATATTAAAAATATAAAGTACTCCAGCAGTAAAAGCACACACATCTAAGTTTTTCCATAATTATCACGTTTTCACTGACCATACACCACAACTGTCGCAGACATGCTCCTTCTCTTGGCAACAATGTTGGCAGCCATGCAGGTATAGTTCCCAGAGTCAGAAAGACGTGCCTGTCGAATGATGAGGTTGTGGTCTGCTCTGGTGTCAATGTTCTCATCCAGGTTGGAATCTATGGGCTCCTCATTCTTTAGCCATTCCACCTGGAGAGGGATGCAGAGAAGAACATGCAGTAGGAAAAGATGGAAGCAGGAAATCTGCAAAATTGTATTTCAATGACTTAATGTCATTGTGATCTTTATTATAAACATTAAGATAAAAATGAAGCTAGGATGGGATTCCCAAAAAGGTAGACATTTATGAATTCAGAAAGAAACTATTCCTATTCTGAAGACCCTGGAGCTTATTAACAAAGGCACTGCAAATGAAATGCTAGGACATAATAAAAGAAAAGAAAAAAAAGAAAAAAAAGAAAAAAACAGAAAAAAGAAAAAAACAGAAAAAAGAAAAAAACAGAAAAAAGAAAAAAACAGAAAAAAGAAAAAAAGAAAAAAGAAAAAAGAAACAAAAGAAAAAAGAAAAAAAAGAAAAAAGAAAAAAGAAAAAAGAGAAAAAAGAAAAAAGAAAAAAGAAAAAAAGAAAAAAGAAAAAAGAAAAAAGAAAAAAGAAAAAAGAAAAAAGAAAAAAGAAAAAAGAAAAAAGAAAAAAGAAAAAAGAAAAAAGAAAAAAGAAAAAAGAAAAAAGAAAAAAAAGACAAAGCGCTCATTCAGAGTTGCAAGGGTATGCATTATAAGGCAAACATTATTTTTGCTGTATTGGGAGAAAAGGAAGGACAGATGAGGCAGAAGAGGATAGGGAAAAAAAGGAGGAGAACAATTAATTACACTTTTCCTTGTGTGGTATGTAGCTAGGAGGCTCTAATATTTAATCCAAGGGATCAAGAAGTGATGATAAAAATACTAGATCATTCTAGTTGAATATATGTCATTTACCTCCTGGTTCTCTTCACCGTAAGCATTAAAAGCTTGAACCTGCAATCATTTTCTTAAATAATAGCATCTTATAATTTCCTCTGCATTTGTTCTTGAATCTACACTGCATATTTTGTTTTTATTGTAACCATTTAGTCAATTATTGTCCTACTTAGGAGAGCCCTTTTGGGAAAACAGGGAAAAGTCTGTAAACCTGTAAAGCCAAACAAAGGCACTTGATACCTTGGGCTAATGACCTCATTAATCTGATAGGGAAATACTTCCTTTGACTCAAGGAGCAGAAGGAGAGACATGACCAATGGAGATTAGCAGTCCAAGTGAAAGTCAGCTAATGATTGTCACTTTTTTTTTTTTTTTTTTTTTTTTGGAAGGCAGTATGGGCTAGTAACTTAGAAAGGCTGATTTTTATTCATATAAAATGGAAGAAAATGTCAACTGATAGACAATAAGAAGTATTTAAAAATACTACTCTTGATATACAGTGCTTTACATGTTCAGACAACTGGACAGAGATCAGTTAAGCTTCATAACAGATGGGGATGACACGTAATAAGTATTATTAATTCCACTTTTTTTGAGAGAGAAAGATTAAATTGCTTGACATCACACACAGTGGAAGAGCTAAGTCATCATAACAGATTCCCAGTTTACATAAACATTCTTAAACCAGAGACCATTAGTATTTGTTGTCAAGGTACATAAATACTGTGAAATGCTGTGTGTAATATATTTCAATACATCTTCTCTAGTTCACCAACCAACATATCTCAGAGTAGACCCAGCAATTATCTGCAAGGCATTTGTCTACTTGAAACATTAAAAAAAAATAGTTAAGGCATGGTAAGCTGCTGTTACAGAAATGAAAAATTAAAAATAGAAGCAGAATCAACAGATTATATTAGAAGACTGAATAAATGTGCGTTATTTTAATAGCTTTTCTAGACCTGAAGGAGGTATGGCTGTACCCTGAAGTCAAATACCCTTCTCATCTCAGTTCAGATGAATAACCTCATTTAGGAACTTGTGGAAGGACTTGCAACTTTGTGATAATGAGCTTATGGATTTGCTAGCTACAGGCATTCATTAGCACACTGTTCTGCGCAGATGGTCTGCAATTTGTAGATTTTCCAGTTTATAAACAAATCTGCAAAAAGCTGACCATCAAAGCCAATTAGATTTCATGCCAGGCAGCAGGTTCCCCTTCCAGTAGCATCAGTCAATCTGGTTAGCTAGGGACAGAAGGTGTGCGACTGACACATCCATAGCTTCTCACGTCCCGGCACCACAGCAGACAGCTGGGAACTTACCTTGAAAAGAATCTAGGTCTGTGGCACTTATCCTACATGGCGACTATGGAAGTAAGTGACTATTTTACATATCTGTCAAAAGAGGCATTACCTGAGTATGAAGTACATTATACATTTCATACTGAAAGTAGTTAAAAGATTTTAGCTCTATATATTCTTTTCCTCAAACCGCAGTTAACCAAAAATGGTAACAAAGACAGAATGTCACCATCAAAGCTTACATTAAGCATTCAAGACATATCTGTCTATTTCTGCATTCATAACACTGTTTTGTTTTCATTTTCCTCTCAAATCTTAACTTTTTTTTTTTTTTTTAAACAATTTCCTTCACAAAAGTTTAGAGTTTTGGGACCCACATCACTTTGTATGCTACAGCGCATATCTGAATAAACATTTAGAGTGAAGTTTCAAGACAGGAGTTGCTAAGGCATGCCCCGTGACATCAAAAGAGGCAGTGCCTGGCACAGGTACACTTATTTAGGCAAACCCAGAGGAGACTTTTCACCAAAAGTCTCCCCCCCTGAATTCGCTTTCCTTAGTATTGTTAGGAGACACAATCATGCTTTGTCATGAACTTAACACACCCAGTAGCTTAGGCACCCTAATTTCCATTGCTAGAAGCATCCCAGGAAATCGCATGGCTAGCATTCACGCTTGTTGCCTTTCATTCCTGAGCTAAGTGACAGGGCTGACACTTTCACCTGCATTGACTGCAGATGGCCAGGCACAGCTCTGGAGCAGTCACCAAACAGCCTTATTAAATCCAGCAGTGCTGAACTCCTCCCTTAATAGTATCTCTTTGAATGTATTACATTTTCCTTTGGTCTGAGTGAGATGAGGAACAATCAAGTAATCCATTTACTATGCAGCTTCCCTTCTGCAGTTAACTTTAATACTAATTATCAGAGGAAGGTTCGGCAAAGAAACCAGGAATGCAATTGAAATTATGGAACAGCAGCACTAGCATAAATCAAGTAACAGAAATTCAATGGTTGCAGTCAGAATTAAACTCACTTTATGTGCAGTGTAATGACAAACACAGTAACGTTCAAAGAAATGACAAACATGTCTAGTATTACTAGAATTCATTACTTCACAAGTATATTTATATATTTTGCATTTTGACTCTCGTCAGGCCAGAGGCCTTGGCGGGGTGGAGGGCACAGGAGGGCTCAAGGTCCGCCTTACTGTTACACTAGCACTTCGGGCTATTTTTCCTGTAGACAACTTTTCCAGGAGGGAGTGCACACTGATCCATTGTTTACCGAGTCCAGGACTGCAAGCCTTGGTGAATGAAAAGCATTGAAAAGAATGATGATCACGGTGAAGGGAGAACATTTAACAGACAGAATATAAACATGAAAGTGTTGAGAGATTTGCGATCAAAAGATGATTTGTAAGTGATGGCACGCATTGCCTTTTTCTTCTTATCTGGAGGCTTGATGACACTGTGAATACTCGCCTCTAATTCCAGCCTCCCCTCCCTTGAAGAAAAACTAGACTTATCCAAACTCATTCACTGCCTTTGCCTCAGCAGATAGATGCTTTCAAAGATGGAGAACTAAGGGATGAATTTATAGGATAAACTGGTAAATTTAAAGGACTCATGACGACAAAAGCGGAAAAATTCAGCACACACACAAAACAACCAAGCAAAATAGAGGCAACAAAGAAACCTACAATGTCTCCATACTGAAATGGGGCGTGGTGTTCTGAATTGCCAGCCTGCAATGCCTGAGAGTAGACTCAAAACTCCTTAGCATTTAACTTCCCTCACTTTATCATCAGTGGAGGTCATACAGTTGCTTGTAACACAATGAAATACATTTCTTTTTAAGAATTAGTCTCTCTAAAGATCTTAAATGTTTCTATCTTGAACTAGACTTAAAAACTGCTATAATATGCTGTAAGTTTATATAAAGATATCTGGGTTTTTTTCCCCTGAAATTAAATCTGCTTAGAATTAAAATACCCCCATCAGTTTCTAACAAAGGCTAATCACGTAATGATCTACAAAAGAAATGCAGGGGCAGGTATGGACTAACTCAGCTACTACATATTGGGTGGCAGCAGATGAATTAGCATAATCTTAAATTTGTTCCAGTTACAGAAAGCAGTTATCAAAGACCAGCTTACAGCATTATCAAAGTAAAATCAGTTAAATACACCATATCCTAGGTAGATTATGAAAGGAGTTTGTGAACTCTTTTTCTTTAAATTAAAGCTAATCCCAACTCATCCATATTTCTGTCTACTGTATACAACATTAAAACAGCCAGTCAGCTTCACATCACAGGAACACAACTGCTGTTTGAGTTGCTGCAGGTGATGGGAGTCTCACTGTGCTTAGTATGTGCAAAATAAGTAATGTATACGTCAGCCTTATTTCTACACATAGATACTACAGACATACATCTTCCAGTTGCCATATCGCAAATTCAAACACTCTGGAGACTCACAAATATCCATGAGCATATCGATGGCGGCAGAGCTGAGTTAGAGACTGCGGGAAAGCTCTGGCAAAGGTTGCTACGGTTCCCTTAAAACTCTGCCCATTTTATGGGTTATAGTTGTGGCTTCTATGGGAACAGAATGTTATGCCCCAAAATCTCAGCTGCTTTTGAGCCTGATGGCAATATTACTGGGAGCATTTTATTTCACCTTCACAGGGACTGTGTTAGGCCTTCACACAGACATCACCTCTGTAATTCAAGGAGAAAAGCTGACTAACTCCAGGTGAGGAAGTAACATTCTTCTGGCTAATCATTATTCCTCCTTTGCCAAATTTGAGAGGAAGGCTATACAGCTGTTAAGACCTCCTGTAACACTAAAGAATATTCTTATTTGCAGTAACAGAAATTACTTTTTTGTTTGGTTGGTTTTAATACCAAACTTACTATTTAAACCTTGAAGATTAGAGTAGGTCAGATACCAGTTGATTTGATGCACTGAGAGGTCTTCATCCATTGCTCAATCTAATTTAAACATCCTGAGAGCTGGCTGCCCGTGACTGAATTTTCTGTTCTTTCTAGTGTATCTTGTTTGAGACTATGAAGAGATTTAATAGTGAACAGGAGCAATACAACTTGAGTTCTTGTGGGCACACATGATAATTTTGTAGGTCAGAAGATGAAAGACCTTGGTACTGCTGCTTTTAGATTATACTATCCTGCCCTTTAAATACATCTGACTTTCTCATGTGGTCAATAACCGGAGTACATATATATCAAAGATAATACAGTTAGAATGTCAGCTTATCTTGAAGAGCGAATCAATTACTTTCTCAATGCAAGATAAACGCTTCAGGATTTTAAGATGGGAAAGGTCAACACCTGACATACAGCAGCACAAATGTTTCTTATAGCATAGTCAATTTACAGATTTTAAATATTCTCTCTCTCAGATGGAGAAAGTAGTAAACGCATCCTTCACCTTCCTTTAAGCCAATACCACTGCTCGTTACGTTCTTAGAGAACAGGCCGATATTTGTATCTTTTGGATAAAACTGTTTTGCCAATCCCAGATTCACTTAATATTTTACATGTAAGTACAGCAGTGTTTAGAAAGTATGGTAGAGAATGCAGTGAATAAATAGGCATACTGCTGCTCACGAGATTGCAAACAACTACACTAAATACAACTCTCTTCTCTGATATCTTCCGCTTCCCTTGTAGCAAGGCAGAGGCTGTCTTTTTGTGAACCAGACAAAACTAAAAGTAGCACAGCAAGGAGTATGGGCAAACAGCAAGTTTACAAGTGACAATGACGGCAAATATTTCTCAGATATATGGCCACACCTGACTAGATGTTAATTTAAAAGCCAGTGACCCGAGATGAAATGCTTTGTAACCCCACGTTTTGTCAGGGGCTCATACATTTCTCAAGCATTTTTTTGTTCCGATTTCTTTATTCTCAAATTTCTCCTCCATACATCTGCCTGCTGTAGCTGAAGGTGCCCATTGTCTTGTCATCATTAGCTCAAACTTTGCAAGGGTCAGAGCCCTGTATCTGGTAATAAATATTATCCAAAAAACATATTTAGTGCGAAGCTGTTAAAAATACCTATGTATGTTAAAGATAAATGTAAAGATTCGGTGATACAGAGGACAAAAAAGTGTGTTGGGGGGCAGAAAGGGAAAAAAAGACAGATGTCTTGATGCATAGACCATTTAAAGAAAATGTAACAAGAAATAATCTGGAAGGTAGGTGCATTTTTATGTCTGTGTCCTTTGTCCATAATACCCATTCGACATATCCATCATGTGTTTTTTTAATTAAACAATCCTCCCCCACAACTTTCAATAGAGAGAAATAAAGTTTGCATGTGAAATTTTGACCTGACAGAACCAACCTATCCAAACTGACAAAAAGTCATTAAAATAGGTCTCTTGGAGACACCTCTTTGGATCTTAATTCTTCTTGCAGTGCTGTAATGACAAGTGCAGAACAGCGAACATTACCTTGAAGTTGATTCCAATACTATTTTTGCAGTTGCCCATGAATGCAATTAATGCAATATAAATAATACAGAAGGCATCTCTACTTGAGCTCTTAGCTCTCTTAAGAACAAAAATAACACCGTTATATATACAAAAGAACTAGGCAATACCTTATTTTCCCCCCTAGAACCTGACTTTGCATTAAAAAAAGAAGGAAGAAGGCGGCCGAGAACCTCTGAAACTCAGAATATCTAATTTCTAGCTGAAAGCTTTTTTTTTAACTGGAGAAGAAAACATGTTTGAAGCTGATTTATTTTCTACAAAAAAGTTCCTTTTCATAGAAAATGTTTGCAATAGATTCTTCTCCACATCATGATTAACAGCAGGTATATCAGTCTTCTGACACTTTCTCCACTGAGTCTAGAGCAAGCCTGGGGAGATTGTATCACTAGGCTAACGCTGGCTTTTATGAATATTCCCTCCTCCCCATACTAATCAGCTCAGGCCTCTGGCTGGAAAAAGTCCTACCTTATCATTGATTTAGGTCTCATATTCCCCAGTCTTTAAAAGCCTTATAAAAATGGCTTTTTCAGTGACCTATAATGTTTAGTAAAAGAGAACAAGATACATTCTTTTCAATTTCTTTCAGATCTAGCATGAAAATCCTGTTTCTAAAAATTCAAGTATGTCTAAGCTGGAGAAATCTTCCTTAATGTTACAGTTAGAATGGATGAGCATAGGCAGGGCAGGTGCTCCAATTACAGTGATGCATTAAGAAGGCAGCATATCTTTGTTACAGTTTTATTTTGCTTTCTGCCCTAAGACTCAAAAAATAAGTAGGAGAAGCCTCCACCAGCATAAATCATTGTGGGAGATTAATAAAAAACAAAGACCAGTTTGCTGGATACAAACCATTCATATCTACCTTTATGATCACATAGTTACTTTATCAACACAATCAAAAAACATTAATCTTCCTTGCTAGGAGCCTATCGCTAGCAACACACAAGCAGCAGGTCAGCTGTACCTGCTGCATTTTTTTTAAATTAATCCACTGAGGGAATACTGTTACCGAATCGTTTAATCACGACACTGTCACACTGTTCTGGTAAGCGTATTTTTCCTTCATTAGATTGAATATATAATCTCATTACATAAATCTGACACACTGACTAACTCATAAATCAGCCTGGGCTTTTGTTGGCTGTACTGTGGAAAGCAGCACAGGAATCTTCTGTTTGAAGAGATGTACTTGGCTGTTGCAAGAGGAATCATCTGAAAACTCAAGTGCTGCATGCTGCAAATGCACATTTTCTTTCTTATTATTTCACTTTATGTGGCATACGGGTAGTGTATTTGCTACATAAACCTCCAATAGCAAGGGAAGCCAAGAGAGATGATACTCATGGCACTCTATATACCATAGCTCGTACTCTGAGCTACATCCAGTTCGCAATGAAGTGAGCATTTTTGTTTGCGTGCTTTAAAACCACAACGAAAGATTCATATTGCTGAAAAATCCAGAGGAGGGG
This sequence comes from Pandion haliaetus, assembly GCA_013401275.1. Lineage (NCBI taxonomy): Eukaryota > Metazoa > Chordata > Aves > Accipitriformes > Pandionidae > Pandion > Pandion haliaetus. The sequence goes on along the minus strand of VYZV01044542.1, from coordinate 7,264 downwards.
AAAAAAGGCTAACATGGGAAGGGGTGAGTCAAAGCAAAATTAAAATATGCTTTTGAATAAGTATAATGGGAAAGGTGACAGCCTGTGTGTGTATCTCAATTTATAATGTTAAAGGTGGGCAAGGAGTTGACTCAGACATGCTATTTTAAAACACTGTTATGAAGATGCATCGTTAAATTTGCCACTGCTAATGGTACATTGTCTGATTGTTAATGATATAATCAGATCCCCAAATAAGTTTATTTTTATTCCTAATTTTTGAGGAATAAGTATCTAATGTTAATTGCAATACTGTTTTTTACCTCCATGCAAAAATTATGAATGAATCAGCATTAATAAACCCAAAGGTTATTACATGGGCTTATATGGCAGTTTTCCAGTGGGGCAGTGCACACAAATGACTTGACTTCAATTATTTTATGGTAAGCAGAAATGATCTAGTTGAAACTCAAATCCTAGTCCCTTGACTATAAAGCTCAGCAATAGTGGTGAGCAGATCAGCCTCATCTAGAGCTTTTCTCTTTCTAAGTAACTCAGAATTTAAGAATATATAGTAATCCACAGATCTCGTTTTAAAAGTATGCAATGCACACTATACGTTTCTCAGTATTGTGAATTAGGATGGTTAGAAAGAAAAGCAGCTAAAGACTTTAGGGATGGTGTTCATGGTGCCACACCAGTGAGGTTTTATTTGTTTTTCAATGCACAGACATTTGGAAAGTAATTATAAGTGCAGCTGACACTGAAAAAACATTTTTAGACAAGATTATTGGAAATGATGTTTACAGTGCTTTGCTAACATGGCATCCTGATAGGCAGTACCACATTTATACCATATTCTTAGAGATAAGAAAATTATCAGAGAAAGCTTACAGCAATTGAAAACAAAGTCCAAATAAAGAGATCTCTTCTCTTGCATTTCCAACTGCTTCTGATCAATCATCACTGCACAGCATCACAAAAACCCAGTAGTAGCTCTACCCATGCTTCAGGTTATTGCTCTCAAGAAAACTTAGAAGAAAGGTCCAAGTCTTTGAAAACTGAGTGGCAGAGTATTGCTCACATAGCTGTTGTGGTTTAACCCCAGATGGCAACTAAGCACCACGCAGCTGCGTGCTCGCTCACACCCCCACACCCCCTGCACCAGTGGGATGGGGGGAGAGAATCGGGGCAGGGGTGGAGGGGGAGCAAAACTCGTGGGTTGAGATAAAGACAGTTTAACAGGACAGAAAAGGAAGGGAAAATACTACTATTACTACTGCTACTACTACTACTACTACGAGAATATACAAACCAAGTGATGCACCTCCTGCTGACCGATGCGCAGCCAATCCCCGATCCATGGTGCCCCCCAGCCAACTCCCCCCAGTTTATATACTGGGCATGACATCATACGGTATGGAATATCCCTGTGGCTCGTTTGGGTCAGCTGTCCTGACTGAGTCCTCTCCCAGTTTCCTGTGCACCCCCAGCCTCCACTGGCAGGGCAGTATGAAAAGCTGAAAAGTCCTTGACTTAGTATAAACACTGCTTAGCAACAACTGAAACATCAGGGGGTTAACATTATTCCTATCCTAAATCCAAAACACAGCACTACACCAGCTACCAAGAAGAAAGTTAACTTTATTCCAGCTGAATCCAGGACAATAGCACGCTAGTAAGTGTGAATATGATCCTGCCTAGGACTAACGTCTCTATTATTTGCTTTCAGTAACCATACCTGAGATTAGTTGGTTAGTTGTCATCAGTTTGGTTGGTTGTGTGGCCTCCTCATCTTGATTAATGCGGCAATTTCTGTACTCCTGTTCTGTACATTACAGCAAACAAGGCTATAATTTTACTGTTCCCCAGAGTTGTGGTGAATCACTAATACATAATGTTGCTCTTTTTTGTTAGTAGCCTTCAGATACAATCTTAAGAAGGTAGCTGTGAGATATTACTAACAGAAACATCCTTTAGATCCATTAATGAATCATCTTTTTGTACACATTGGAAAAAGTCTTTAAACTCAAATTCTATGTATATATTTAAAGAAATACAGTTGCTAGTTAACAAACGTGTAACATTTATGCTGCTGTCACTGGATGCATACCGAATGCAACTGAGCACCAGATTCACAACTTGCTGCCTTCTCTTGTAACACTGTTTGCAATTAAAAAAGGTGTTGATCTATGTCCAGAGAAGTAAAACATTCCCTAAACCTTTAATGTTACAACATTTCAGTTTCACAGTACTCTAATGATATTTATTCCAGATTATAAAAGGACCAGCACAAGTATATTGCACCAGCAGAATCTGAATAGAGAGAACCCTCACTACATTAGACACAAAAGGCATGTTGTAAAAAGGAACACAACTAGAAAGTGCAGTAACAAATATGACTGCTACTCTGAAGTTGTTAAAGATCTTGAAATTGATATCTACCAGTGGGTGTTTTCTCATATCAGGTTGGTTGGGTAGGTTGAATGTTTCAACCTATCAACAAGCCTTTTCACCTCTGAAACAGCTTAATGTATTATTTTCTTTTTTTTATTTTTTTTTTTGAAAAGGATTTAAGTTTTCCCCTTCCTGTGAAGATAACAAATCTATCTGTAAGAGGGTAAATTTTCTTCCTAGAAGCTTACATTTGTATCTCTAAGAGCTCCCAATAACTGCCGTAGGACAAAACAGCATGTAATCATTAGATGGTAGTGCTTTCCTCTGGTCGCATTGTAATATGCATCAAGGTTAGTCCAACTACATTGTGACAACATACATATGCACACATATATACATGTCTCTGTATAGAGAGAAAGGAAAATATATGTTTGCATTAGGAGTACATTCAGTGCGTGTTTTGGTGATGGGATTCAGGAGACAGATGTCTTTGGAAATATGTGATTAGACCAAGATTTGGATAGGAACAGGGAAATCGTAAGAATCTTGGAAAAAGTGAACATAAGGGCATGTACACATCTCCCTTGCTTGCAGGAGAATACAAGTGGTTGATTTGGAAGGATCAACATATCTGGGGATTCCTGAGTTTGAGAGGGAGACAGAGTTGGTAGAGGAGCTTCCTTAGACATAAAAGGGAAAATCACAAAAATAAAAAGGATGAGCAAGAACAGCTTCAAGTGTGATTAACAGAGTAAGAAAAAAAAAATACTATGAGCATATGGGTAGCAGTTCATCACAAGATACTCACTTTCTAGCAGAAGACATTTGAATCTGCACTGAAGTGTAGTTGATAGGGAAACACTTTACTCCAAGGACATCTTGCATTTTCCCCTCTCGCCTCTCCTTGATTAGAGCACTAGTCACAATTGACAGTAAACCAGCTGCTCTTCCTATGACTGTGAGGTGCAATTTAGCAAAATGGGCGCTAATGTGAGAGGATCAAAAATCGTTAATGCAGTCTGGTTTACTTCAGGCAAGCTATGCCCAAGAGACATTTTTGTCCTGGTTAGTAGCAATGCTCTCCCAGAACCCGCACCCCGTCTAGAACTGACTCCCAGCAGATTGTTCCTTCTCTCACTCAATCCTCCCTGCAGTTCTTCACGCACCTTCCTTCTTTCGCTCCAACACAAACTCTACCATACGTCCCTGACATCTTGAATGACTTTGGCTACAAAAAACCCCAAACCAATTCTAAGAGAAGCTTTCTCTGTAGCTTTGAAGACGCCATTTCTCCTTCCTGCCTGTTTCTGAAAGCATAAAATAGGGAAGGTTTGAGAAACGCTCTGCCATATGCTTCTCTGTCCCAATGACCCTTGCATCTTTTCCTTTCACAGGAGCCCACACCCTGAGCAAAAGATAGCGTGTTTCTGAATTCTAGTTGCCCACGTGACATTGTCAGGTCTCTGTAAATGTACATAAATAAACCAAGTATCAGAGAATAATACAGCCTTCTACCAAATAGATTTGATCCTTCTGCTCACAAACCTTTGCTTTCAGCATTCAAGTTCAGAAGTTTGAATCCACTGAAAAGGGAATAAAAGCAGCTGCACATGAAAGTATTGTGCAGAAGTGCTATATGCTCTTCCCAGACTCAGAAATACAGCAGGTTTGTTGTATTATAAAGTTAGAAGTTTCAGGAGAAGACTGCCAAACATGCTGAAGATCTAACCTCCAGGAATTGGGAACAGAAAAAACAAACAAGACCTCTAGGCACTAAACAGCAGTAGTAAATAACCGTAACAGTCATTCCTCCTGCTGACCAGAACAATAGGCCAGTATTGATAAAGCCTCCAACTATCTTGTTCAGTCAAAACATACACCACAGTAAAGCTTCCAAATCCTTGTAGGCCTCTTTCACACAGTTACCTTCATTATTTTTAATTATAACGAACGTAACGATAAAGTCTTATCCTTTCATGTTCAAGCTTTCAAAATGAAGAACGTTTCTGAAAATAGTACCAGAAAAATATATGCCACTGCAATACAGTAGGTCAAAAAAAGAAAAGCCCCAAAGCTTTATAAAAAGTCTTTATAAAAAGGAGTTATCTATTCAGAGGAACTACAAAGTTATCTCACTCTCAGTCCCCCCACCCCCCCTTTTTAGCAATCTAATTCAGAAGTGTTTGCTCCAGCATTTCTGTTTCGTGACTTCAGTACCTCCTGGATGTACCAATTTACTTAGAGTAAGTCAAATCTCAGAAGGAA
>VYZV01044541.1:3604-22432 GCA_013401275.1 Pandion haliaetus | reverse complement strand
GCCCCCCCCCCCCCCCCCTTTCCCCAGGCAGGGTGGCATCCCTGGGAGATGCCCCCATGGCACCCGGATTCCCTCTCCCAGGTGGGATTGCGGAGGGAGCCGGGGTCTTGCCCGCGCTGCCTGTGCTCTCCTGAGCTGCCTGGCTGCCCGCCAGCGGGGTACAGTGCTGCAGGGGCCATATAGGGTGTGAAGCTGGACGGGGTATGGGGCTGTACCGGGTCTGGAGCCGTACGGCGTGCGGAGGTCTCTAGGTGTGAAGCCGGTTTGGGTGCGGAGCCATATGCTGCGTGCAGCCATACAGCATGCACAGCCATATGGGCTGCAGAGCCATACGGGCGGTGGAACCACGCAGGGTGCGGATCCTTAAGGCGTGCAGCACCGTGCAGCGTGCAACACCGTGCACCATGCAACACTTCATGCAGCACCATGCCACCCCCCCGCCCCCCGACAGAGTGCAGCACCGTGACAGAGAGCCCGGCCCCAAGTGGGCTCCCAGCCGGCAGGGATGAGCGGCGAGCCTCCAGCCCCCAGAGCCCCTGCTCCCGGCTGTCCCTGGGGACGAGGAGGGATGCTCCCAGCCCTACCCACTCCCCTTACTCTGACCCAGACCTTCCCGGCCAGACCACAAGACTCCAAGCAATGTTTTGGGATGGATCCTTCACTTGCCACCCAGGTTTTTTTGAGCCTCCAGCCGTCGCTCCAGGCACCTTTTCCATCACCCCAAGGACTGGGCAGTTGCTCTTGTATTTAAATGTGAGTTTATCAGCAGGCAGTGTGGGAATTACGGGCAAGCGGGTGCACACGGGGCTTTTTCTGCTGCTGCTGTCGCAGGTTTGGGAGATGCTTTGGCCACCCCCAGCTCAACAAGAGCAGAAGATTTCGCCAGCCCGGCTGCAGCTCGGTGCCGTGCCGAGCCTGCCTTTCCCCCGCGAAGTGGCACAGTGGTACCCATGTCCTAACCCCGCGGGCAGTGCCAGCACCGTCCTGACCCCGCGGGCAGCCCAGGGCCCATCTTGCCCTAAGAACGAAGCAGCTTCGGTCTTGCAAGGAGGTGATGCTCCTGCGCAGGGCCAGTGCAGCCCAAACGCAGCTCCCAGGGGATTCGGGTGGTGCAGGAGGGACCCAGCCCTGGAGAGCTGCGGGATGGGATGATGGAGAAACGGAGCAGGGGAAGGATGCGGCCGGGGCAGCCCACATGTCGGAGCGGCTGGCAGCAGGAAGAGCGCAGCAGCATCGTCGCCAGCCGCCCCACGCCGTTTTCTATCGGGGCCCTTATCTCACAGGGGGATGGGAGCAGCTGCCGGGGCCGACTCCTCTATCTCGAGCGGCTGTGGTTTGGCATCGAGCGTGGGGCTGACAGTGGCATGAGCGCCTGAGCTGCCTCCCAGCTCTAACGTCTTCAGCCTGCAGCGAGTTTTGCTGAGCGCCTTGTTTTCGTTTTTAATCTCTTCGCCTGCTGTGATGTAGGGGCAACGCTGCCGAAGGAAGGCACACGGCTTCCTGCCTGCCTGCCACACGGCACGGCACAACACGGTGGCTCTGCTGCCACAGGTCCCGGCCGGCTCCAGCGAGCACCAGGCCAACGTGCCACGAGGTCGGGCAGCCTCCGGCCAGACCATGGAAAGCGGCTGTGCTACATCCAGAGGGGCTGCAGTCAAACTGGGGCCACCATCAGCCCAGCACTCGTGTCCCAGTGCTTTCAGAGCTCACCCCCAGGAGCATCTCCCGGGGGACACCAGGCATCCCTTGGGGCAGGGATGCCAAACTCCCCGTGGGGAGGAGAGGAGGAAAGTTGGAGCCCCAGGGTCCGAGGGCTCCGGGTGCACGTCCAGCTCTCCTGAGCATTTTTGGCACCCATTGAGGCTGCAGCACCTGTGGGAGCAACGGGGAGGCGAGCGGGCGGCAAGTGCTGTGCAAACGCTCCCCAGCTCCAACCCTGACCCCACGCAGATCCCCCCCCCGCCCCAAGCCACGGTTTTAGGCACAGCCACGGCGAATCCCTGCTCCGGGATGGCCCACCCCATTTCAGCAGCTCTTGGTGGCTGCACATCCCCATCTCGGAGGTGCAAAACCATCCGTGCAGCACGGGTGCACCTGCTCACAGTTACGCTGCACCCGAAGCCACTCTCCCAGCGCCGGCACCACCGTGTTGCTGCAGCAGCACCAGCACCAGCCACCAGCACCAAGGTTTTCAGCTGCAGTTTAAGAGTGTTTTCTCCTGACAAGGATAAACCCCTCTCAGCCTTTTAATGGTGTTTGGGAGACGGCTGCTCATGGAGGCACCCTTACACGCATCCGAAGGGTGGGAGTGGGTGATGGAGGACGGGCAGCTGCCCCGCTCTCCCTTGCACCAAGGCATGGGGCTGGCCCCTGGTCCCCATAACAGGGGACATTCAGTGATGGGGGTGAAGCTGCTCCAGGCGTTCCGGGAGCTGGACAGGGCCCTGCTCTCCCCCAGGCAGGGGGAGGAGGACGGAGACCCTCACTCATGGCATAGCCCTGCTGATGAGGGGCCTGATCCTGCAGCCCAGGGCCACGGGTCTGGTCCAAGCCCTGCCACCACCCACCCCACAACACAACCGGTCCCAACCCGGTTCCCACCTGGGTGGCACCACCAGCCCTGTCCCACTGGGCTCCCAGGTGGCACCCAGCACCCATAAACTGCCCATCTCGGGGCATCCCAACATCAACCTGCTGGCACCGGCTGGGTTGGGACTGGACAAGGAGGCTTAAAGAAAAGTAACATACCATACATAACAGAATGCAGCCGCCCCAGCGGGCACCAGGCTCGTGTGCGCCCATCCCCGCAAGGCTCAACCCCGTGGAAAGCCGGTCCCAGGGGAACCCCCTCCCCGACAGCATCCAGCTGGGTTGGGACCACCCTGCGGCGAGGACCCCGCTCCCGGGGGCGGGAGGGGATGCTATAGGTTGGTGATGTACACCTCCAGCCCGTTGGCCGCCGTCCTGGTGGAGGCTCGCCGGGACTCCGCCGCCCAAATGTCACCGACGCTTTCGTACAGGTTCTCGGGGGCACAGGGCTTCCCCAGCTTGTCCCGTTTCACCACCTTCTTCCAGTTAACGTCCACGGCCTCGTAGTCTGGCTCGGGGCTGCGGCTCTGAGCAGTCCAGGCTCTGTCGTTGATGGACTCGTAGCAGGGGTCGGGGGGCCCTTGGGCTACCGGGGACCAGCACCCGGCCGGGTCACCCTCCTCCCGGCGGGGGGGCGGCCACCCAGCACCCGCCTCCCTCGCGGCCCTCGGGGACGATGCGGGGACCTGGGTTTTCTTCTTGGTGGCTTTGCACACTGTCGAGTACATCTCTTCTAGCTGCAAAAGTAAGGTGGGGGTTCAGGGGCAATCCCTGCCCACCGCAGGGTACCCTCACCCCCATGCCCCCCCCCCACNACCGTGGGCGTTATCTGCCCTCAGGGTCTCGACTTCATCCTGCCCCCCCACCCCCACCCCAAAAAAGCCCCACTGGAAATGCAGTAGCCTAATTTACCACCCTGCTTTGGGCATTACAGGGGGGCAGGGCATCACATGGCCCTCCCATTTGCCCCATCCAGCCAGTGCAGCACCAGCCCCATGCCCCATCCCTGCCACCCCCCCAGGAGCTGTACCTTCACCCGGGGGGCATCGCCCACGCCGTCGCAGCACTGCAATGCTCCGGGAGAGCCCGCCGTGGCCCCATCCTGCCCCTCCCCGGGCACCGTCTTCTTCACTTTGCGGACACAGGCGTAATCGGCCGCCCCGTGCCCGGCACGTGGAGGGGGCACCTGGGTGCCAGCAGGCACGGAGGGCATCAGGGCATCCTCCCCCCCCACTGCCAGGCACTCATAGACGGTGTCCGGCACTGGCTTCCGCAGCGGGGTGAAGAGCAGGTTGGAGTAGGTCTGGTCGGGGGACGGGGAAGCGGCCGGGGTCTCGGGGACAGGGATCCGGGGCAGCTCACGGTGCAGGAGGACGCTGATGCCGGAGCTGTGCAAGGAGTCGGCACTGGCCAGGGGGGCCGCAGGGCAGGGGAAATCCAGGCTGGCCGGCCGCTGGGCTGCGGGGAGAAGAGAGGAGATGGGGGAACACCAGGAATGCAGCAAGCACCAAACCCTGCGCTGGCACCAACACCTGCGCCAGCACCGCGCGGGCAACGCGGCACGCGTGTGCATGCCGTGATGTGCTCGCCGGGCCGTGCGAGGACTGCGGGCACCCGTCAAGGGTCACCGGCCCCCGTCGGCTCCCCCGGCTCGACGGCCACTCACTGTCGTCCCTGGCCTTCACCCGGTACAGCTCGTGCAGCTTCGTGTCGGACTTGCTGAGCGACCGCAGCTGCGTCTGTCTGAGCAGGGACTGCAACAGGGAAAACGCACACCCTCAGGCTCGTGGCTGGGAGCTGGGGTGCCCAGAGCTCCCCCGGGACGGATCCTGCCTCCCCGCACCACGTGCTTACCTCGTCCACCAGCTTCACCCCATCCGGAGGGATCTTCTTCTTCCTGCCCTTGCTGCGGGGAGAAGCGGAGCTCAGCCCAAGGCAGGCAGCCAAGCCGGGGGCAAGGAACCAGTGCCCCAGGACCCCGACCTGGCCACGGTGGGCAACGCCACGTGCCCCTCGCCGGAGCAGCAGCACCCCCCAAACCCACAACCCTGCTCCTTCGCCAGCCCCGCAGCAGGGTCCGTGCTGGCTGGGGAGGTCTCGACTGCATCCTGCAGCCTGCTGAGCCGTGCCGGGCACCGCTGGCATCACCCTTGGCATTGCCCCTGGCATCGCGCATCCCGCTTGCAGCTCAGCCCTCTCCAGGCTGCTCCTGCAAGGCTTTTGGGTGCAGGGGGTGCGGCGGGGGGTGTGTGTGCAATGAGGCACAGGAGTGCAGGATTAGGCCAGGCAGAGTTGCACTGGGGCTGCAGCTGGGGGTTCAGGGTGAGCAGAGCAGCAGATCCCAGCGGCCCCAGCTCAGGACAGGCACACGTGGGGTCTCCACGTGCAGCCACCAAATGCCACCGAGGGGGCCCCCAGCCCCATTCCCAGCACCGGGAGGGAAAGCAGAGGGGTCGCAGGCAGCGCGTACCGTCTGCAGGCAGCACACAGGGCGCCCAGGTAGACCAGGACACCGAGCAGGGCCAGGGCAGCGCCGGCTGGCAAGAGCGGGGTCCGTGCCAGCCCCTCGCTGCCGTCTGCAGCCATGGGGGAGCCGCTTCGGACACCGTTGCGGGGCTGAGCTCTGGGGAGAGAAAACATGAGTCGGGGTGCAGCCGGGCACTGCTGGGCTCACCACGCCACAAGATGGTGCTCTGTGGCCCCCAGGGCTCGCCAGGGTCCCTGCGGCGCAGCCCCCCAGGCAGGGGGTCTCTCCGGGTGCTCTGGAGGGGGACGTGCACCGAGGACCCCATTTTCTGGCCGGCTGCTGCTCTCCCCGGGGCTGCCACGCCGCCTCCATCGCTCTGCCCAGCCTGGTGCAGACACCCAGCAGTGGATGCTTTGCCACCCCCAGGGAAAAACTTCAGATTTTGGTTCGTTTTAAAAAAACCCAAAGCCCAACAAACCCAACAGGACTCAAGCTCCCAAGTTGCCACCAAGATGTTGAAAAGGAGATGCCAGGGGGCCCTGAAAACCCTTTGGAGACACCCCAAAAGTGCCAGTGTGCTTTCTGGGGACACTGGGACACAGACCTGGGGCCGTGGGGTGGCCCAGACAGGCTGGGGAAACAAACGACTCAGCTTCCTGGAAATGGGGTGAGCTTCAGCCTCACAGCTGCCTCTCCCTCCTCGCACCCTGGGCATGGCGGCATGCACCAGGACACCCTCCTTCCACAGCGGCTCTTACCCTCTCCTGCTCTGAGCCCCATGGGATTTGGCCCCATCCACCTGTGCCACGGGACCTGCGGAGTCACCAGGGAGAAAATCCTGGGTGGGAGCGCCGGTGCTGCCAGCGTTACTGGCGTCTCCCCATTTGCAGTGCCATGCACAGCCAGCTCCCACGCAGCTGAGCCCAGCCCAGCCTTGCAAACCCCACCGTGACGTTTCTGCTCTCACAGGAACCCGAGTCGCTCCCTGCAGCATCCCAGCACGATCCACCCTTGAGCCCGGAGCTGTGTGGGATCACAACCAAACACCAGCCCAGCCGGGCCGGCTCTTTGGCGCAGGCAGCGCGGCATACGCAGACCCCCCGCTGCCTCCAGCACCACAACCCCGGTTCTGCAGCCGCTCTGTGCTGTGACATGAGAGCAGAAAATGCCTGCCCTCTTGACCGCTTTCCTCCGCCTAAAGAAAAAGCCGTGCCTTGCCCAAGCCCAGCCCTCTTCCCTGCGCCTTGTTCAAGGAAAACAGTCCTCCTCTGCAAACCATGGCAGCGGCAAGGCCAGAGCAAGCGGTGCAGAGGCATGAAGGTGCCTGGGAGCCCAACACCAACTGCAGACGCTCCCCAGCCCATCAGGATCCCACACCTTTCGCCGGGAGGCTCTTGGTGACACCCAGACCCATCGTTCCTGTCCCCGCTCAGCCGTCAGCGTGCTGCAAAGCCCAAAGCAAAAGCTGACACCACTTCACCTGCGCCGATGTCGAGACGGCAGGTGCTGCTCCCAGCTCTGCCCAAACCCAGCTCTGTGCACGCCCCGCTCCCCGAAAAGGCTGGTGTGCTACTAGAGAAGTGCATGCCAGCCTGCGGAAAATGCCTGGTCCAAAGGAGACCGAGACAGTTCCCAGCACCGGAGTAAGGCACGGCTCGAAGAAGCCACAGTCTCTGATCCAGACGGGGCCTGCAGCAGAGTCCCCAGGCGGGACAGGGCTGGCACAGCCGAGCAGGACAGCTTCCACCGGCGCAGCTGGGGACACAGAGATCCCATGGGGCACGCTGAGCGCCTCTTACTCACCCTCTTACGTATCTTAATCCGGATGACAAAGATCAGATGAGCACCGACGAGAAACCACCCTGCCTCGCACGAATCTCGGGTGCTACAGCAGCCCCAGCGCCACGGCGAGTGGAGAGGTCTGTGCCCAGCGAGGGGCCGACCTCGCTCCCCTCTCCCCTGCGCCCCGTGTCGCACGGCAGCATCTCTGGTGCATCGTTACCCCAATAACCGGCAAGTCCCTGCCCACTTGTAGCACCCTTTTATCTGAGAACTTCCCACGCCTTTGGAAACTTCCCCGACTGAAGCCTTAACCCCTGGAGAGCAATTACTTCAACGCAGAAGGCGAGACACAGAGGTTTTAGGCACTAACCAGGCTGGACAGACTGGCTTAGATCAGAGCTGGGAAGGGGAAGGCTGTTCCCTCTCCAACGACATTTTAATTAGACAACACTACTTTTCTGTCTGAGCATACATTAATTATACGGATTACCTGCAACACGGGCAGTCGCTTTAGACTGTCCTCGCTGAACTTGTTTAGCTCATTAGAGCGACAGGATCGCAGGCTGCAGAAGCGACTTCGTTCAGGGCAGAACTGAGCAGGCTCTGAGGTTTAGCAGACAAAACGAGGTAGGACAGCTGCGAGCTGGTGTTATGTCGGAATCAAAGTGTGAGCTTTTACCACGCTGAGGCAGGCACACACAGGGCAACTTATCCCACAGCAGGTGGATTTTCCATCCCTGAATTTTTAAGATTGAGGAATGAAGGCAGAGGCTTCCTAAGTCAAAATTAACACCGAGAAATTCTTCTGACCTACTTTCTGTTGTGCAGGAGGTCAGTGGTTTCTCCTGGATTTCTGACCTATAAAAATGCCCAGTGCACGCTCAGCAGTCACTGGAAGAAACCACTTCTTGGGACAACACACTGGTTCTCCCAAAATTACAAATTTGAGAGGAAAACCCAGTGCCCGACTGAAGCCGCTCAGGTAGGGCTGGGCAGGTTTGCAAGGCAAAGTCTCAAACAGACCTTCTGCAATGTACACCTGAATTCCCTGCCAATAAAGTTATTGATCTCCCAGTCCTGGGGCTATTCTCCAGGGCAGGAGACTCAGCAGACAGCATTTCATAACACGCTGGCTCCACAAGCCAAGACGGCTTTGAACACAAGAGCAGTCACAGCCGTTGCATATGTGCGACACACACCCACAGCCCACCGAGGAGGTGATAACTCCCTTTTGTGATACCTGAGCACAGGCACGATAAATGCAGTTGGTCTGCTACTTGTGACTCCTACGAAAGGCACAAGTTTCTCAGCTGGGCTTCACGAAAACAAGATGAAATTTACTGTAAAATTAAGTGCTGCTGCTGACGATTTTGCTTGGCCTCTGATTCATCTACCCAGATAAAACCGCACAGAGTGTTCAGTACAGGGTGACATGAAGAAAGTCTATGAAACTACTAAAAGCGTATTTGCAAGAAACCAGGACAAACATCACAAGCTGATTTCCATCAGTGATTGCTAACACGGCTGCAGCAAACACAGCTCGGGTACCCTGGGGAGTTGCACTGAAAAAAAAGTCCCAAGAAGCAGAAGTAGGTCTTTTTTTTCCTTTTCAATTATGAAGAGTGAAAGCCCCGTAACAATTAGTCAACAACATTGAATCTGCCCTAGACCATGGGATGCAATTAGTAAATCTTAAGACTATTTCAAACATGGAGCAGGCACAAGATCTCACCCGCTTCACTTGCATTTCTGCAGCAGGGGGGAGAGATTTCATGGTCAAACTCATCTGGAGGCGTTTCATTTAGAAAGGGCCGACTATATTTCCACATGCCAGACCCAAATGTCACAAAACTTGGACGCATGCTTCTAATTACAGTCCTGATCGTTACTGATATGCCAGAGTGGCTTTTGTGAAAATATAGTCTTAAACCTTAAGGTAAGCGACCCGCCTGCTCACACCGTGTGGCTTTGGTCGAGGCTGACATCATTTCAGCATTTTTCTTTCTTCCCGCCCTTCCGTGACTGCTGGAAATGCACTCACTTGGGCAGAGAAATGCACTTTCAAGCAGAAGTCGAGAACCTGCTAGAGAGATTTTCTGCAGAGCTGAGCCGCAACAGGACACGAGCAGAGACCTCGGTCCTGCAGTTACGGGAAGCCAGATTCCAAAATACAGGACGGGAATATTAAGGAGAAACGCGTTTTCTCGAGAATCACCTGCCTACCACAGTGGTTTTCTTGCCACAAATTCCTTAGTTTTACACAGAGGACAGTGTTTCAGTGATCGCACTCTCTCAAGCCTCCTCACCTGCAGCCAGGAGCTCAGCAGTTCCCCAAGAGCTTTTCCAAACGCAAGCAAAAACTCTAGTCCCGCTCCCCGCAAGACAACTGGAAATTTTTCTGTTGAAAAAAACCCCAGGGTGCCACACACCTCTGAACTCAACAATTCATTCCCCACGAAAGTAATCGTTTCCCACTCAACCTCCAGATTCAAGCCACGGGACCCCAGCAGCGTTGCCAAGCGCAAGCACCTTTTCTTCCTTTGTAAGCCCAGATGCTTGCCGAGCACAAAGCATTAAGCGGCACAACACTTGCAGCCCTCCTCGCAGCCGGCTGGAAGTTTAACCCAGCCGGTGCTTCCCCACTGCAGTGTTATGAGTAGGAATCCTGCCTGTCCAGTCTAGCTAGCTCCGACAACGCTGCAATTTCTATATAGATCAGGGTTTTTTAAAGTATTTTTCAACCCCTGGTTTAGATGCAGATACCCAAGTTTGCCAGGCGAGAAAGCAAACACCACTTACTTGCAGAAACTCAAAAGCTGGTGAGTGTGAAGAGCGGGAATCCGATCATGCTCTCTCCCTTGCCAACCGACCTGGAGAACTTTGCTTTTATCCCCCAGAGTTACTCCTCGTTAGGGGTTTCCGAACATTTCAAGCATCTTATCTGAGCTCTTCCACTCCTCTTTAGCTCCTTCTAGAGCAGACAGCTCTGAGCAAATACCATGCAGCACACACCACAGCTCGCTTCCTGGCCTGCAGCGGTGGTTGCTTCACCCAGTGGTAGGCTGGGTTTCTCCCCGCCTTGGCTGCCAGCAGCGCTGCAGAAGAGCTCTGCAGGCACCCGGCCCATAAGAGCACCCTCTGCCGCGCTCCGCTTCCCACCGAGCTGGTTTTAGTGCCAGCTCTCTATCCGCAGGGGAACAGAAGGAGAGAATGGGTCGCCACAGATCATCATTACCTTGCAAATGAACAACGCCTTACAAGGACAGAGGGAAAAAAAATAAAAACCAACTTTATTCACCAGGGACGTGAACTGTCTTGGGTGGGAGGGAGCAGCCATTCGAATAGCAGTCTGACAAGTAAGGCTGTGGAAATCCCAAGGAAGGGTCAAAATATGACTTAGCCGAGACACAGGGCTAATACACCCAATTCTCAAAGAGATGATGATGATTTATAGTGTCAGAGCACAAAACAAACCCAAGAAATTTTTCTGCCCAGCTTGGCCCACCAGTCATGGGCCACTTCAGCAAGCACCCATGCTACGCTGGGCACATTAATCCTTGTCACCACTCAACATTTCAGCGTGGGAAACAAACAGTCATTTGTGAGGGAAGGGCACTGAGCAACCATTGTTAAACCCTCGAGTTAAGCCCAGTGCGTGGAGAACACAAATTCAGAACAATGAAGATAGTACAGCCAATGTAGTTAGAAACCGACGGATGCTGAAGTGCTCAAGGCAGCCCAGGCCACCTTTCATATCTCCACGGTGCGCACCACAGCAGGATTCAAGTGCTTTCCAAGAGAAGAGAGTCACTCTAACAGGTTTCCTGAAGATGTTCATCTTGTTTACTTTTGCTGTCGCTCTGTGTTTTCTGAGGTGTGTCTGCAGCAACGCTAAATCCCACATGACTTGAACAACTCTGATCGTATCTCCTTCAGCCTTAGATTTTCTGGTTAGTTTGGCAGCCTGACCCTACAAGTAGGTGCAGCCCTGACCAGGCTGACAGCTTTGTAAGTTTCTTAGGAACAGATAAAAAAGATGGTACTAAAGGACCAAAACTTTTCATTAGAAAAATGACTCACAGAATAAAAGGAAATCAATTTCTTAAATTAAGAGAAAAATGTGCCCTTAAGATACTGGCATGAAATTGCAAACAATTTTTTTTTTTTTTAAAAGCAGTTACAAAGCACAAGTTCCACCAGAAACAGAATCTGGTGAAACCACAGCCTCCTCTGGGGCAAGGACTGGCTGCCACCAACGCAGAATATAACCTAGGGGAGAAGACAACCTTCCCGTCCAAAGACTCTCCACGCCGCAGGGAAGGGCACTTCCCTTGCTTGGCCTGCTCGCAGCATAGCCTGGAGCTCTCCCACAGACAGGGCTGCACGCTGGGCACATAACAGAGCTCCTGATCTTTGTGCTCATCCAGGGCCCAGTCTAACCTGGATCTGGGTCCCGAGGCTTTTTTTTTTTTTTCCTCATTCAAAAAAGGACACATGTTCAGCGAGCCACCTAGGACAGAAAAACACAAGTAACGATGGCAAAAATCACAGGGCTCCCCTGCGGAGTTGTTCCTAGCGAGGAGGTTTGAGAATCCGTTACTCTGCTGTCTTAATCCCCCAGATTTGGCACTCTGCTTGCGGAACCACGCAGCTTTCCATGCCAAGTCAATGAGTTAGGCTATAGCACGTCCTAGGGATACTCTTACAGTCAAAGTGATGAAATCTGATGCTTGAGGCCACTAGTACCCACCTCCAAGCTGCCAGTTTTCTACCTGTTCATTACACTAGGGCTACAAGGAACTGCTCCCAAAACAACTGAGTTCTCGGATAAATCCCATAGCAAAAAACAGAAGGTAGAGAGCAGCTGAAGTAATTTGCCTTTGCTGTTTTCTGCTTCGCCGGAATGTGCTTGGGACCCTGCCTCCACTTGCGTTCGTCGGTTGGCTGCAAACACAAGCCACAGTTGATGGCAGGATGTGGGGCTTTCAAAGCCCCTCCTCAGCTGGTTCGTAGCCAGCAATGTTATCCCCCAAGTAGCTACAGACTCTGGATGGAGGTGCTACCATCGTGGTAACAGAGGAAAGAAGTGTGCAAGAGAGCAAAGAATTGTATTTCTTGTAGCTAGTCCTTATACAAAGCTCAGGCTTACTGAAGGCTTTCAGGGCTGGACGGATGTGTACTCCTCCCCCTGCCAACAGAGCTCAGAAGCATCTAGTTTTAGAAACTGCTGCTTTTCAGCCCAGTTTTCAGGCTGGGCACCCTGAAGCCCAGAGGAGCAGGATGGCTCACCCAGGGTCTGAGGCCACAAGCACCAGGGCTGGCTAGAAGGACAATCACTGCAGTTAAAACGCCTTTCTCGGAGACTAGAACTCAGTCATTTTCTTATGCGTGTCTGCTTTCTTCTGCTCCCGCTGCAGACTGGCTTCCTGGGCCTGCAGCTGCCCCAGCTGTTTGTGCGCATTAGCCAGCTTCTCCTCCAGCTGAGCTGTAGCAATGCTGTGCCTGAAAGCAAAAAGCATTACGGCAATGTCATCCTGCACGATAAGATCAAAGGCTTGTCATCATCCCAGGAGGGTTTGCCCTTTCCTGTGGGATTAGCGCAAGTGACCTGCTGAAAGCCAGGAAGAACCTGATGCTCAGCATAATCTGGGCTAGAAATGTCCTCCTGTGATGCTCAACAACAATGCTGCAGAGATGGGCATGAGAAGGAAAGGACTCCAGTACCTTTCCTGAGAGCTCCTCTCTTCGTCACAGCCTGAATTCCAGCCAAAGGACCCCAGACACATCTGCCAGTGTCCAAGCTGGTCTGAAACACATACTAAAGTCTCTCTCCTCCACTTCCCCTTAGGTCTCATCCAGGTATGTTTCACTTGTTCCTCCTACACCTCATTTCAATCCCACCCCTTCCCAGAAGCGCCAAGAATTCTCAGTTCATCCTGCAGTCCCAAAGAGAATGTTTTCCTACCGTCCAATGTTGCGTGCCAGGGCCTGTTGGATTCCTCTGATATCCCTCTGCGTTTGTTCAATCTTCTCCATTGTCTGGAAGAGGCGGACACTCAGGGCCTTCTTGGTGCTCTTGCTAGCATGGTAGATCTCTTTGCTGTTCCTCTCTGGCAGTGCCATCCCTCCAGCCTTCTCCCCAGTGCTCTTCCCTCGCAATTTCTCATTCAAAAAGTCAAACACATTGCGGGGAGGCTTACGGCTGCCCGCAGGGGACTGTCCAGAGCTGCTTCCCTTTGCTCGGCATTTCCTCGGTTTGCCTGGGTCCAGCTTGCCCTGTTTCTTCTTCTGAAGCACCTCAGCACACTGGTCGAGGGACTTCCCTCGGGGAAGTACCACAGCCTGCACCGGCTCCACTCGGCCCTCAGAATTCTTCCCTAACCCTGAGGAGAGACACCAAGCGATTACTGCGAGCGAGGACATCCCCTCTCAAGCCACCTCCCACCACAAGCTCACGCTGACAGTTGCAAGCTTAGAACAAGCAAACAGGCTTTTGAGGTACAAAAAGCCGTAACTACCATCCAAGTCAAGGGGAGCAGCAAAGGCCACAGCGCAGTGGATGCAGGTGCTACGACAGGAGCCTTCTGCAGCGGAAGATATGTGACAAAAAGCCCGAGGCCACCCGTCAGGCCGGTTTCTGTGAAACTAGGTTCAGCCTCACATTCTCAGCTTCTCAAGCCAGGTTCTTCTTAAAACTGGTTTGGTTCCTCTGGGAGAACTAGAGACAAATGCAAGTAGCAGACTGCCCTCCTAAACCCCCAAGGCTCAATACAATTTGTGTAGTGAGAAGCTAGTTCCGCAGGCTTTGAAGTCTGCGTCTAGAGGCAGGAGATGCTTTAACACAGACATCAGAGGCTTCGTAGATCAGTTCCCTTCTACCTAAAGCCTTTGAACATCTCATGCAACAGTTCTCACGGCTTTAATCATGAACTTGACCATGGTTCCAAATGCCTCCAATTTTTGCTATTACCACACAGGGGCTGGTGCACACATATGCCTGTACTTCGATTAAAGAATTTATCCCTTCTTGCCTTTGAACACAGCTGTGATTCATCACATAGCTTGAACCTTATCTAACAGGGCCTTCAGCCCAGAAAAGTTTCAGCTTAACCCAAAATCTTGTTTTTCTTCACTAGCTTTAGGATCCATCAAGGTAATCAGGCTCTCACAGCACCAGAACCGCGTTGTCCTCTTACCTTTTCCAAACTCGTATCCCATCTGAACAAGCAGTTTGGAGCCGATACCACGAGTGTGGGCTTCCCAGCCACCAAAAGAGGAACTGCATGCAGGAGTCCATTCCCCATTCTCTGGAACTCCTGAATCTATCACTGTGGCACAGAAGAGATGAATCAGCGAAACACAGAAACAAAGCTGCTATGTAAAACCTTCATCTGGGGCATCCACACAGCATGAAAAGCCTTCACAAAGCAGTACAATATACTTCCCTCACCCTAGAATCATTCAGGAGCTCCTCCAGCCTTACTTGGTTCCTACTGAGCTGTCACCTTTCCTGAGGGCTGCAGAGTGAGTTACTTAAATGAGAGATCTCACTTGATTTAATGCATCTCCTAGTTCCAGGCAGAATCATCTGTAAGTTTTTATGCTTCCTTTCCTTCCTTCTAGAATAGTCATACAGAGTGACATACACCATCAGAGTAAAATTCAGAACAGTGGCATGTAATACTTATCCTGTGCCTCCAGTTCATGTCTCTGGTATGAGGCTCCCCTAGGCCACAATGCTAATTTTGCGTTATTAGGATCCAATAATCTCTATTAGGCTAAACTGAAGAGCTCTAGGACACAACTTTGTCCCTGTGACTTAACTGTGGCACCGGCACAGGGACAGTGCTGTCCGTGTAATCTCAGAGAAGTCACTGGCCTCCTCTGTGTCAGCTCTCAATAGTAAAACAGGGCATGGCTGTCCCTGCGACCTCATCGAGGCACTGGAAGGACCAAACCCTCGCATTTACTGGAGTCTCGTACTTTTGTGTCATGGAGCTACACGGACTTCCCCGAGATGAGGAAGTCTCCTGATTCACTTATTAGCTCAACTCAGCCAGCCACATAAGAGACCGACTCAGAGCTTGGAACTCAGCTCCAAAATATCACACCCTGCTCTTTTACATGTTGGAAGTTCCCATGGAAACCTCCAACCTTCCTTAGCCCAGTAATTTGCATAAACCAAAGATTTTAGTTTGCAATTGTAACATAATAGCTAATTACTGTTGTCTATCTTTCAGCAACATATAAAGAGATTAGCTACTCTTTCATCAGAGGTGAGACACTTATAATGAAAGCTCCAGGAGAGTAATTCAGTAGGTCCCAGAGAAAGGCAGACCTAGACCGCTTTTGCTCACACCGTCCCCACTCTCTCACCTTTAGCATAACCAGAATCATCAACACTGTCTTCATCGGACTCGGCAGATTCAGCACCATCTTCACTTCGCAGTGGGGGAATGACGCTATCTCCTTCCACAACAGCTTCCTTGAGCAGCAGGGAATCAAACTTCACAGTGTAGTAACCACTGTCGATGTCTAGAGGAGGAAAAGCAAGGAACAAGAGTTCAAGTAAGTCTCCAATATGCAACTGGCAGAGGGCTTTCTAAAACAGAGTTACCTCCAATGGCACGACATGGGAGAGGGGAAAGGCCCAAGGAACACGTGTTTTAAAAAATTCTGGTTTTTTCTTTGTGCTTTAGATTTCTGTCTGGGAGGGAGGAGCATCCACTGCAATGAAAAGCTATTTCCACAAGGCCTGTGTTGAATACTTAGATGTTTATTTCTAAAAATGAAGAAAGATGGGCTGCTGAGAAATGGAATTAAAGAGAAGTTAGACCTGCTCCCCTCTGACCTAATAACTGTCAAAGAAAGATGGAAAGAGAGACTAAACCCTCACCCATCGCAGGACATAGGGAAGCCTGGGTCAGCAGCCGATGGGCAGGGCCAGCTCCCCCGGATTTTGTTTAAACAAGAGCAGACTATTGCAATTCTAACCTAATACACGTGCCAATTCCTGCAATACCTGCCTCTTCCCTTTTGGTGCAGTTAATGGCCACGTAGTCATTTCCCTTCCACATTCCCGCTCTTTGTCTCCTTCTTGTCTAATGCCCTCCCCCTCCTGTTTCCTAGACTATTCCCTTTCCAAGCCTGACAAAATTCAGACCATTTTCTCAGCTATGTCAAGATTTTCAGTTTAGGGCTGCAGCTACATAGTTAATGTTTTTCTACCATTAACCGAAATAGTCAAGTTTTATATTCACTTAAGTATCAGCCTTCATCTTCCACACAGAATCCTGGCAGAGCACTCAAACACGACTCACCAGTTATTTTTGCAGTGTACCATATTCCATCGCTGTGTTTTGCCAGGCAGGCTGAGCCCACCTCCAGAGTGCTCAGATTGGGCTCCTGAAATGGCTGAAGCTCTTCCACAGAGACCACCTGACCATGTGAAAACCTGCCAGGGAAGGCAGAAGAGGAATTATCTCTACCTCATTTGAGCAGGCTTTAAATAAAAATTCCTTCCCTCCTTAAAGGAAATGCAAATGAGTCGTCAGCAGTGATGAATCTTTACCAGTAATTATGGAAGTTTTATCATGCATTCTTTCAATTACACAAGTTATTCATTTTTCATCTTAAACACATTATTTATGTCACGTAACAAAGAACGCATCCCACCCCAGAGAATTAAGCTCTCCTTGCTAGTGACACATCCAGTAACAAAGTTCACAGGTCCTTTGAGACAAACAGGACCACTCAGACACACAGGTCTCTAGTCCCACCTCCTGCTCAAAGCACAACCAACTTCAAAGACCGATCAGGTTGCTCAAGAGCTTATCTAATTAAGTTCTGAAGATCTCCAAAGATGGAGACTCTACAACCTCTCTGTGCAACTGGAACGTATGCTCTATCGACAGACAAGTTTCGGTGTTTTATTTTAAAATACTAAATCGCTTATTAGTTCAGCCACTCGACTGATTATATAAAATCTCTGCAACTTTCCCATGGGATTTTCCACTTCATCTCTGCATTAGCTAAAGAAAACAGCCAAACCGATGCCACTGCTTACCATAACACAATTTAAAAACAAACAAAAAGGCAAAATTTCATTGGGTAAAAAAGCCAAACATGGTACTTTCAGAGGAGGTTTATCCCTTTGAATGTCAAGGCCGTTAACGACAGGAAGGACAAAAGCCCCCTCCAACCCCCTTTTTTTTTCTTTACCGACAGTTCTCTTTAAATCTGCATTTGTCATCCAGGAAGAACGGGCACGGCTTCAGAGACTTGTGAGTTGGATAGAGGTACAGCACTCTGACTCCTGCACTGCCATCTTCTAAGTCCTCTGTCCCCACAATCATGGCATTATGGTACTCCAGGGTCCCCCAAGAACTGTAGTAGGGGGCTTTAACCTTCATCCCACTCAATTCCTCCTCCTCCTCCTCTCTGTCAGACTCCTCCTCCTCTTCGCTGTACTTTGATTCACTTTTGTCATCAGTTTCTTCATCTCTCTTTGACGATACCTCATCGTTATTAGCTGAAGGCTTCTCATCGGTTCCGAGCTCAGCAATGGCTTCCTTAAAAGCAGCATACTCCTCATCTTGGGCAGAACTGTCTGGGTTGGTGTCCTGCTCCAGACCTACTGGGGAGGAGGAGGCATTTGTATCTAAAGTAGCCAGAAGTTTGCTCTTTTTCACTGACACCAGGCTGGATTCAGTCAGCTCTATCAGCTGCTTTAAATCTTCCTGCAACTGAATCAAGTCCGACTGCTGCGATGGGTCCAGACCTGCCCCTAACGCCAGCTCCACTTGCTGCAGCTGAGCATTATAGGTCTGAATGGCTGCTTCCAGACTCTCTTCATCCATTATCAGCAAAATAAAGGTGTGCTTAACTGTGTCCTTTCCAGGAACTCAGAACATATTCGAAGAGTTTACTTAAGATGAGCAACTTTTGGGGTAACAAGCCCTTGTCCGCAGAAACTACCATCTACCCCACCGTCCCGCTTCTTCCCTCGGAAGTAACCAGACCGATGCTCCTGCAGCAAACAGGCGGCGAAAGGCAATGAGAGAGTCCGAGGAGAGGCCGGGTCGGGCCGGGCCCTGCCCTCCCCCGCCACGGCGCCCGCTCGAGCCCACCGGGCCCACGCACGGCACCGCTCCGCCCACAGCCTGGGCACCCGCGGCGCGACCCCTCCGCTATGGGGCTGGCGGCAACTCCCCGACCTGACCCTGCCTCGGCCTCCCACTCACCCCTCGGCTCCCCCTTCCTCTACTGTACCGCCGCCATGACACGCCGCCAACTTCCGGCTCCCCTACCACCTCCACTTCCGGCTTCTCTAGCCCACGCGTTACGCCACTCAGCACCGAGCCCGCCCCCTCTGCTGCGCTTGCGCACTCGGCGTCTCCGGGGGAGGGGGGGTCAGTGGCGCCGAGCATTCTGGGAGTTGTAGTCCACACAACTTCCCCCGCACCGCCTCCGCAGCGGCGCCAGAACTACGTTTCCCAGAGTGCCGCGCGAGGGACGGCGCCGGCGGCCNGGTACCTGGTGAGGGGCTGTGGGCTTTGGGCACTGTCCTTCGCCTTCCGCGCTCGGAAGACAGCAAGGGCCGCGGTGGGTGCTCGCAAGGCACGGCTGGGCTTGGGGAAGGCCTGCGAGGCGTCGCCGGCCCGGGACCTGGCCCCGGGCCGTGAGGGGGGAAATGGCGGTGAGGGTCGGTTTGCCCCTTCTGCCCTGTCAGGCTGTGACAGGGAAAGGAGGAGGCGGGGGGATCTCCCGCATCTAGGGGGAGCGGGCCGATAGCTGGGCATGCCTAGGACCTNGGGGTTGTCCCCAGCCTGCGGCCTCGCCGCCTTCCCAGGGGGCGGCGTGGGCCTGCGCTTCTTGCACAGCGGGTACCTATTGGGGGGTAGATAAAGCCCCTGTGCCGTGAGGTGCCCTATCCTCACTCTGAGTACCTCAGCCTGAGAAATCCCTTACTTCTGGTCTGGAACACTTCC
>VYZV01044539.1:86548-100792 GCA_013401275.1 Pandion haliaetus | reverse complement strand
GCAGGCGCGGGGTGGGCTTGATCCCAGCGGCGGCGAAGCGATGGGCGCGCGGGGGGGGGCTAAGACCGAGCCCAGCGGGAGGTAAGTGACCCCGCAGTGGGGCTGCGAGAGCGAGCCGGATCGGTTTTTCCGGGGGAAGTTAAAAAACGGTTCGGAAACTGCTGCGTTGTAAAAAGAAAAGGACGGGCAAAGTTCCCGCAACCGATCGAAGGCTTCCTTCCTGCAACCTGGGGAGAGAACCGAAAGCATTCGCCTCATCCGAAGGTTTAAAACAGATCTTTTTATTAAAAGTTTACAATAATTTAGGTATTTTACAAATGAATAGAAAGTCTCTCGATATAGATCATATGAATCACAATACAAAAATATCTGTAAAATTCTGTAATTGATCATTCCAGCCCTATTTTAGGCCTGTCAACTACCGCTTCAGCACTGAACCAAACGTTACGTATTTAGGATATGGTCGTCAGGGCTATATCAGAGCGCACAAGTCACGGCACGCTGGCCACTGGAGAAAAAACCCATTTTCTCTGGTTTACGTTTTGCATAAGTTTACAATAGTTCCTTTTTATAAAGTGTACAATACGCAAGTACAGGGTTTGATACACATGTTCACAATACGATTTCCTGAGTCTAAACGAAATCCATTTCTGTGCTAACGCCCGCTGCCCGTCGCGAGGTGGTGGTGGCATTCGGGGTGCAAAGGGAGCTGGCCTCGCTCCCCCCAGGGGCACGTTCTCTTCACGGTCACGAGTTTTGTTCACAAGCTGTGTAAGGCACTCGAGGATACGCTGAAGGCTACGGATACTGCTAGAGCAGAATACTTTAAAGACTAGCCACAGTCCTCCAGCAGCTTGAGCGAGAAGTACAGGCCTGAAACACGCAGCACACGGCTGTCGACAAAGCAAGCTGCAGTCCCAATGGATTTCAGTTTAGACGCGTTGCTCTGCGCTGGCGGCAGCCGGCCCGCGCCACGGCTGCGGGACGCGGGCAGGGAGCGTCCTGACCGCCGCGCTGCTCCTTCAGAAACTGCCTGTCCGGGCTAACGCACCGCCACACGCACGGCTAACGTCTCTCGCAGGCGAAACGTAGCGACCGTGCTGCATCAGTAACGCGCCTCGTGGCGCGCTTGGTTTATCCGGCCCCTGTCGTGTCGTTACTCGAAGGACACCTGGGGAATTTATAAAAGGTGCTTACGGGTGAGAAACTAGAGTGGTTGGCAGCCCCCGACTTAGGGCTGCTGGCCCGAGGAGCCGGCGCTCGCCAGCCCGAGAATGGCTGGGCTCCCTCCGCGGGCTGCAAACCCCACCTTTCCGCTGCTGTGGTACACCTGCACCGAGGGACGGAGGGGCTGCAGGAAAAAGCCCCAGATTAGGGGGATGCCTCCCCCCCCGCCCCCGCCCCGGTCCTGTGGCTTTGAGACCGTGTTATTAAAAGATGCGCACGACCCAGAGGTGAGAAGATCTGACAAGCAAACGAGATCTGACACAGCTCATCTCGCGGATGAAGGGTGGCACCGTCTCCAGAAGGGCTCCCTGCCACGGTCAAGGACTCGTCGTACAAACTCGTCGTACAAAAGCCCAGCGGGATCAACTGCAAAGTGACTGAAAATTGCGTGAAGACCCTTCTGTTGAAACTGAGGAGCACATTTATGTAAGCGTCCTGTCTGTGCATTTGTGAGACAAACAGTTTTGAAAACATTCTTGGAGCCGTTTTTTCTTTCCTATGTACGTATCTTTTTACATACAAATATTAACATGTACATAAGCATAATCCCTTATTTACACATGTACCTGTCCTGTACAGTTAGCTTTTTAATTAAAAAAACCCCACACAATTAAGAAAGCCTAATTAATGGGAAACGGAACTGAAATTCCAGACAGCTACACACCACGTGCAAAAGCACGGCCTGAGTAAACAGCCACTTCCCAGCGCACTCGTCGACCGGTCCCGGTCCCCAGCCGCACACCGGCTACCGCGCGCATTCGCCCCCAGCAGCTCCCCGAGTCCCGTGCTCCCCCCGGGCAGCAGGGCTGCGTCTTCAGGCCTTTCCCTTACGGCGTTTCAGAGGTGCCAGCACAGCATGTTCCGGCAGATTTCCAGCGAGAGTTTCAGAGATGCCTTAGACTGCAGGCGGTTACCTCAACGGTTGTTTGCAGTTCTTCCAACTAAATAAAGTATTTTAAGACGTTAAGTATTTAAGCAGAACTCAAAATGGACACGTGCTTTAAGCACGAAATGCTAAAGTAAAAACGTAGCTCAACAATGTAACCCCATTATTGGTATTTCTGTCTGGTAGGATTGGAATTTGTTAAATTACTTTTATAATATAATCATATGCTGATATCAAAATCCATAACCTCTGACTTAAAATGTCATATCGCTCCAGTACAATGATAGCGCTTTCCTGAACAATCCCGTTTTCTTACATTTTTGTAGTTTAGCTCCCTTTGCTGTTTACACTGTCCGGTTTAAAACAGATGATTGACGTGCAAGTATCTGGAGAGGTTTTAGAATTTCAGTGTCAAGGGATTTTCTTCATAGCTTTATAAACTCAACACAAGTTTTGGAAGCGGTGCAGGTACCTACAGAATAAAATAAATACAAGGATTAACTACAACTGGGCTTCTCTCTCTGCAAAGTGCGATTTTTAGTCCCAAGCACTACAACGTTTCCGTTTCGTGGGGTTTGCTAGATTCTGCTAAGCAGCTCTCAATCAAGTCTACAGTTGGAGTAGGCTTATCCAACTGCTGGTTTTTCTCGTAAAAAAAAAAAAGATAATTTGTTAAATGTACTATTTTTTTCTAGGCTGTACCATACATTATATTATTCTTTTTTCTTAAGCAATACTCCCGTGATAGTTTCCGGGTAACACTCAGAACATAACGGTGATAATGATGAAAGATGCATTTAAAATTTGCCCCGTCTGGCTTCGCGCAGCTTCTGAGGCCGCCTCCCCTGAACACCACCTCCCGCAGCATCCCTCCCCTCGGAGCACCCCACTGCTGCGAGGGGACTCCCGGGACGTGGGAAGCGCTGTGGATCGGGACCCCAAGAGAGTGAGTGCATGAGCAGCGACCTGCAGCATGCTGAGACACTGCCACTCTGCACTGAAGTCAGTAAATAGCAATCAGATGATTTGTTTGATGACTATTACTGACAAGGAGGGGTACAGATTATTCTCCTGTCAGAAACTAAAGGAAAGAAAGGCTAAGACAAGCCTAGCTAAATTTCTGAGCTGGCAAAGAGCTGGCGAGGAGAGAAGGCTGCTTAATTCGGTGGCAGAACATGCCCTCCAAGCAGAAACGATTCCCCCCCTCCGTTTACAAGCCCGGGATTCAGCCGCCATCCCGTATGGATATACGTCCCCGTATGTCGCTGGGGTAGCGATAGATGCTAAATTCTACTGCCAGGCACGGGGGACCTCAAAGCGACAGCGCAGCAGTATAAGCTACTTCAGAGAGAGCTGATCCCTACTGATAGTTTTACATCACTGTAATGGGCAGAGAAAGGAGAGAACAAGTTAATGACCCGCAGAGCCAAATTCCACCTCCTCAAGGGAGAGGAGAGATGGCACAAAAGGACATCAGGCCCTCGGGTGGGAAGGGCGCCTGCCTTCGCGCTGGTCCATCCCTTCGCCTGCTCCCTTCTTGGGCCGTTCTTCATCGGTTTTTGCATTTAGCTACGAGACCGACGTCAGACAGGAGGGGAATTTCCAGGGCAAAGCCGAGTGGTTCAGCCGGTGGCCAGACAGGAAGAGGGGCCCCCGTTCCCTTCTCCCCCCAAACCTCACCGGTAGGTACGCTGACCCCCCCTCGCCAGCACAGCCCTCTTGCGCTGTGCGGGGAATGAATTAACCCTTCCCAGCCCGCCCGGCTGCCTGCAGGTCCCGCAGGCTGGGTGGCTCTTCCTTCCCTCCGCAGCGAGCCCTTCCTCGGCGGCCTCGAGCCAGGGGCTACGCCGCTCACACGTGGAAAAGAAAACCTCAAGGCTTAAATGAGCAATTCCTAACAAGGCACGGAACTTAGAGAAATCAAGAGTAAGTAAGACTGAATTTTGAAGATGCCACTTTGTTTTATGCACGAGTCTGTCCCTCCAAACAGCAAGCAGGTAGGCAGCGCCGGGGCAGGGTTAGGAAGTCACAACGAGTTTACGTGAAGGCAAACAACGGTGCTGTGCGCTCGCTGAAGATCACGTCCGCTGCCATTTCAAATGTCACTTAAATGCTGTCTGGAGGGCTGACGTTTGTTTATTTTAAAGGAACACGGTTATCATTCTCTCACTACGCACTCTGCTGCCAAGGGGATTTTTTTTCAGAAGGCTGTAAAAATGGGACAAAAGAAGCATTTCAAAAATGGTAATGGATGGAGCTCTAATATTTGTGCACCTGAGCCTTCACTCCTTGTGAGAAACTGCAGCTTCACTGAAATAGAGCAATCCAGAAATGCAATTCGTCAAAGATTATGGATAAAATTTCATATGGAGAAGGAATGATTGCCTTCGTTAGCCTGTTACTATTACGCACAGCCTCTCACCAGGGCTGCAATGGCAAGGGATATGTCTACGTTTCTTTCTTTATAAATGGCACCAAGGGGGGATTTGCTGGGAGTTTGTTTAAACGCACCACCCCGAGCTGTAAATCCCTTTTCACATGCTCTTGCCTGTCGTATGGCCCTGGTAGGAAGCGAGGAGGCTGGCGGTTATGGATGAGACCATCCCCAGTGACGCTCAGCAGATGG
The DNA here is from genome assembly GCA_013401275.1 of Pandion haliaetus. Taxonomy (NCBI): domain Eukaryota; kingdom Metazoa; phylum Chordata; class Aves; order Accipitriformes; family Pandionidae; genus Pandion; species Pandion haliaetus. The sequence continues at coordinate 96,053 of VYZV01044539.1, read as the reverse complement.
GCCATCTGCCCTCGCAGCCAACACTGACCCGTGCGGTAGCAGCACGAGCGACCATATGGCTGAGAGAGGCAGACACCGTTAGCACTGGATGTGCATCTCTCAGAGTTGCTGGGGAAAACAGGAGAAATGTTCAGGGAATGACAAAAAGGTAACTAAACCACATAGGCAGTAATTCAACTCGCTAGAGTAAATACTTGATGATATATCGCTCTGCTTACGCTAAGCAGAGTTGATAATCAGTTGAAACATGGGTGCAAGTTCAAATTGGCTGAAAATGTGAAATAATATTTGCTTGAGCACCCTAACAATGTGCAGCGAATGTCACTGGGAGGCGTGCTTCATGGTGTGCCCGGTGCCACAGCCGGTAACCTCGGCGGCTGTCTCGCTGAAAAGCCAAAGAAACAGTGAACTTGGGGACTAAAATAGTCCTTGCTAGCCCGGAGGCGTTCTGCTCACGGCTGAATTGCCAGGAATTAGAAGAACAAACGTGAGCTGGTGGCTTCAGTCCCCAGCACCCATCAGCTGAACGCCTTTCATGAGCCTGGGGACTCGTACCGGTGCTGGTCCCAGCCTGGTGCTGCGCGGTGCCATTGCTGGCCGGTCCTTCGGGCACCCTGGGCACTGCAGGGAGGGCGAGAGATGCTGGAGGTGTTTCTAAAGCAGACCACCCCTCTCCTCCGCCCGAGAGCCCGCGGGTACGAGCCTGAAGCTCTTGATTGTCCGCGAAACTTGAACACGCCTGGAACCCAGCTGCCCTTTGCAAGACGTAGGTGGGCCAGTAAATCCGTCTCCTGGGACCCTTATCACACGCTATGGGGAACCACGGCTCCAGAGAGCCCTTGCACGAACCCTGCGGGCCTTGGGGCTGGATCCCACCCTCACCTGGGAAACCACAAGCTTTGTCACTCGTACCTGTGAATGCAAATGCTCTCCTGTCTTCCCAGTTATCGTCCATGCTGAGAATACAAAGGTGGAATTTCATTTCCCTGTTAAGAAAAAATGGGCTAGGCTTGGCTTCCTCTTCTGTTTTCCCCTTCCTTTCCCACTAGATCCACATGCAGTGTCACTAAGAACAAATTAATATGAGTAAATTTATGGCATATTCAGCCCCTGTCCTTATAAATGCAGATAACCCATTGGTAACTACTGCATGAGAGGGAGGAGGTCATGGAAAACAGGAAGGTAAGAAATCACGAACAGAATTAAGTACTGAGGGGCTTTATTTAACCATTTCAAGCAGGAAAAAAAGAGGTGGCCATTTAGTTCAAATAAGTTCCACAGAATGGTGAACTTTGTATGTCGGGATAGATGACCAGGTCCCTGGTGAGGAAGCGGGGACAACCCCTCTCTTCCCCCCCCCCCCTTTTTTTTTTGTTGCTTTTTAATTTTTTTGCTGGAGAGAAAGCAGAAACTCTCTGCTAGTTGCAATGAAGTTACAGTGATTTACAGTAGCTAAAGATCAGGCTAATAATAGTTGTGGATCTTTCAATGCTTACAGAAATTACAGCTGCAACCACAGCTTAGAAAAAGTGCACCTTATTTTTTAAGACCTTTTTTGCTAATATCTGACTGTGCGAGCCAGGTGAGTCGTTGAAGACCACTCGTGCAATTTCCCTGCTTTAATTCTCTACTGATTGAAAATGAGCCTCTGCAGAAATTCAGAAGCTTCCACAGGAACGTCATCCCGCCTAAAGCTAAAAGGAAGTTTTAAGTACTGTGGGAAAAGCTGGTTGGCTACAAAAACTTCGTTGTGCCTTTTGCCCACGGCGTTCCCCAGTGAGCGCAGCAGCGGCAGTGAGCACCCAGCGCTCCCAGTCTCCCCTCCGCAGAAAGCCTGACGGGATGCTGCCCGACTCCTGGGGTGCAAAGAGCGAGCCCGATCCTCACCTGCTGCAACCGGCCCCGCTCGCCCGCTGCTACGCCCCGGGAGCCCCAGGTTCCCGCAGTGCCTGCCCTGCCTTTCCCTGGCCGTTCGCTCACCCTGCCAGCCGCCAGCCCAGCGATAAATACCAGGGAGCAGGACTGACTGCATTCAAGGCCACGTTCACACAGCTGCTGTGGCGTCAGTATCAGTCACCAGCTCCGAGAACCTCAATATTCAGCAATTAACAATCTTTTTACTGTCCACTTAATTTGTTACTAAATTCTTCATTTTTATTTTGATTTTGGCATTTAAGTATTAAGAGCAATTTTTGGAAGATATCCCAGTGAATATGTTTACGGTGTATTTTGTTCCTGACCATACTGATTTGGAAAATTCTCGGGTTTCCCCCCCCCCTTAAAAATAGGCAAATAAACCAACTGAAAGAAAATCACCCGACGTTACCAATCGCTGTTGATAAACCTTGTGAACATACGCTACGCAAAAGAACTCTTCACGAGCATAAAAGCGTTTAAATTCATAAATATTTATAGGACTGGAATCTGAAACGCTGTTCCTGGGGCCCTGGGCCCCCCTGAAGCTTTTCAGCATCCTCACAGGATTGGGGCGAGCCTGGAGCCGCGCTGCGTCAGGGCGGGCTGGGGATTTCAGGCATCGCCTCTCTAATGCGAGGTGCCTGCGCCAAGCCCTGACCTAGATCGCAGCGCAGAGCCCTCACCCTTCACCTCGCATCACTGGCGCTCGGCCGAGATTGTGACTAACCGGGGTAACAACCAGTACGTCTCATTTTTAACCATTTCTCTTCACAATTTTATGCCATAAACAGACCCACGCGTGGGACAAAGCTGGGTTTCTGGCATCAGCATCACACTCGTGAAGTGTAAGTGCAGAATGCCAGGGGCTCTCGCAGCACAATTAGGCTTACCCATCTTTCTTTAATGGAAATAGGAGGAAATCTGACACGGATACGCTGTAAACTATTTCTGCTACAGGACAAAATAGGGTTGATCCTTTGATGCCTAGCAGCAGGGATTTTAAAAGCTGTTTCCTTCCGTTACAAATTGTTTATTTGTGACCAAAACTTTTGGAAATAAACTGGATACTATTCATTTTACACACACACACACATATATGTGCACAGAAGAAGTCTATAGCATTTCCTTGTCACGTTGGACTTTGAAGCAGTGTGTAACAGAGAATGAGAAGAAGTTTTATAATTAAAACTATTTGACGACTCCTATACCATCCAAAAAGCAGCATGTGACAGCATGGCCTTGGTTCTTGTACTCCCACCAGAACGGGTTAAATTTACCTATTGTAATCATGCATTGTTTTTAGAATAATGGCTGATTCTGCACTGAAAACTATTTGTTTTGCCCTTTAGAAACCCTGTTTACATTAATCGCTAGTATCCTCCTCTAATTATCGGGGGTATTTCATTTGGGTAAATGGTGCTTATGAGCGAATTTGTAATACATTTACATACGCTTTTCGTGCAATTGGTAAATGATGTTAGAATGCTTTTTAAAAAGACAAATCTATTAGAAGACGGTCATTATGGTATTAGAAAATATGGTACGATAGCTATAAAATATATTTACGTGTTGCGTTATATATAAAATACTAGATAATGTCACTATTTGTTACATACCCAGAAAGCATAAGTAGCATCAATTTGTTTTCCAGCTAAAGAATCTAAAATATTTCTCTCCTATATTTGCAATAATGTGGATTTTAAAAACTTTATTAGCACTTAACCCTTACAGAAATCTCTATTTGTAACATATAAGCAGTAAGTCTATGGCTGAAACCCCTTATGTAGCGTATGCATCAATCTGCTGCTGTGGCTGGAAGGGCTGAAGAGGCCATGAGGAAATAAAGCCTTTAGCTGGGAGCGTCCCCAGGGGCAGCTGCGGATCAGGAATTTCATGTTTGGGGGACTCCTGTGAAAACTGCAGACAAAGAAGCCATTCAGCTCCACTCAGCCTAGTCAAGTTGTTAGTAACGGATTTTTTTGTACTTTCAAAATTAATCTGCAGAAAATGGAGCCGTTTGATGGCAGCAACAGGCAAAGCCAGAGCTAAGTGCGCCGGCCTCGGCTGCTGGGGGAGGCAGGTTGGCACCTGCTCGAGCATCCATCCCTCTCCAGATCCATTCACAAGCAGGTATTGCAATGGTCCCTTCCCCTGTGTCAGGAGAACACGTGCTCCGCTGCTAAATTCACGGCCAAGTCTTCCATACTGTTTGAAAATCATAATTACAGAACATAGCAGGGAATAAAAGCATCCCCCTGGTTCACCTATTCTGTACTAATTAGGCTCTGAAGGGCAATGGAAATGAACCACTGAAACAGCCCTGAAAGATATAAAAATAATAAAAACGTGACAGTCTGTCAAGAACCTGGCAGCTCACAAGCATTGTTTCTTATTATAGATCACCAAGTCACAGACAGGAGATCAGCTGTGGCATTAATACGTGACATTTACAAAGGAAGGGTTTCAAAGCGGTGGGGAACCTAGTCAAGCTGTAAATGCGGAGCTAATGCAGCAAACGCAGGCTGACACCCCGACCGTAAGTCGGGCTGCTCCCGGGGGAAAGGCAGCCCAAGGGCGAGAGGACAGTGAAAGACGTCAGCCCTGATCTCGGTCCTGACGAGGAACCCCTGGGGCCTCTGGGTTGAAGGCAGACGCTTAATCTTACTGCAACATCGTTCTCTTTCCTAGATGACCCTTTCACAGCAGTTCTTAGGAAACATAGCTACAATTAACACTCCCAGAAATCTGTTGAATTATAAATTTACAGCCTTTAGGATTCTACAGTCACTCTCATGGTACCACTAGCACAGGTTGAAAAGGTTGCTTTGATTTGAATATGCGCGAGTATTTTACAGTCCTCTTACCTTCATGACCATCACAGCATTGCTAACGCATGCTGGTATCTCCTTGACAGCTGTTCTGACACTCATTTCATCTACTTGTTATATCCCTAGGGTGTGTTCTTGTTTATAACAAGAAGGAAATTGGCCATTGGGGCAATTTGTCCTTAGAAAAAGCCATTGACAGAACAAAATTTCCTACATCTGCCTCTACAGATCTGCATGAGGCCATTACAGGCCTTAGTTACTTGGACATGTTCTTCTTTCCCGGTGGAGTTTTATCTGGGATTTCTAATGACCTAGAAGTGCAGACACATCCGCTGTGCACACCAACCCCACCGCACACACGCAGCCAATGTGGTGGGCTTGGGATGCGCAGGACTGGAGGCACACTTACAGGTCCTCTGCGCGGGGATTAGGGGCTGACCTCGCAGGCTGGGCACAGCACGCGTATGAAGGAAGCCCTCACATTTGGGCCACTGTGGAGCAGACGAGAGGGACGAGGAGACATCCTGCTCCCCTGGATTCAGCAGAAAAATTCTCTTGGATTTTGGTGGAGCACAGTAACACCCAAACCCTATGAACAGGAGAGGTGTGTGGAAGGTACAGAGCACCATCCCACGTACGAGCAGCCCCCCTTACGTTAACCTCTCCAGCGCAGTCAGCCTGGAGCCCTCCCGTGCCCCATCTGCCCCCCGGCCGGGCTGTCCCCTCTCTGCCGTGGGGCCAGCAGCCCGAGAACCCCAAATCTGCATGCAGTGGGGTTAGCTGCCGCAGCGTCTTCCACGCAGGAGTCGGTCTGAGCTACGAAATTTGTCTTACACTTACATTACATTTGGACAGCGTCTCCAAAAGAACCGGTAAGTACCTGCAGCTCAATTAATGAAGCCAGGTTGTCCATTACGCTTTTCTGTGCGTGTTCTCTTGTGTCTGCTAGCATCGCTGACTTCCCACTGCAACCTGTCCAGCACGGGTGACCCTCTGTCTCTCTCAGTCACCTGCCTCTTTTCACACCATCTGTAGGAATTAGTAACTTCATGGCAATTACTCGACACAATTACTTGGTTTGGGGCTGGGCAGGCAGACCTACTGTGTTCCTGTGTCTTTATGAAACCAGAAAACCAGAAGTTTAAGACTTGATAACACAACATCCTAATAGCTAATAATGCTAAATAGTAAGTCAAATATTCATTTTTCTCATCTAATTATCTAACCAAACATCTTCAGAATTGTGACTCTTCCCAATACATCTCAAACCAAAATCTTCACAATATGTTTTTATGCTTCTGTATATGCATATTATAATAGCATGGAAGGATACATAATGTCCATGACATCATAGAATATCTCAAGTTAGAAAGGACCCGTAAGGATCATCAAGTCTATGATGATACAAACGATACTGTCAAACAGTTGTACCACTTTTTCAGGCCCATTTCGTGAAATCTTTATGAAAAGCATGAATTCACAAGTCGTGCCTATCGGCACAGTGAACTAGTCATAAAAATTTAAGTTTAATCTAGCTAATTTGCATTTATGCTCAAAATTTGATTCTCCAGGTATTTAAGTGTTTTGTTGTGCACCTTAGCTCTCTATCAGAAGCGAAAGGATGAGGTCCCTGACAGGAACCAAGAAAAGGTTTCTGCTAATTTATGCTAGAGTATGCTCAAAAATATTTTTTTTCTTCCTTTGCTATTACCTATCAGTGTAACAACTTCCCCAAAGGTTTTGACTGCTGCAAGCCTGCAAATTAATGCTATGCAGATAAAAATGTATTTGTATTTATATGTAGGAGGTGTGTACACAAGCATATTAATTTACAAATATAATGCATTTTTTAAAGGAAGTCCACTTTATAATAGATTTTCCAGCTAATTAATTCTTCAGGCTAATACTGAGTTTGGTACACTATAAAAATATGTGTCTCCATTATTTACAAGGACTGAGCAAAAACAAAATTAAGGGGAAGAACACTTCAGACTTAATGACAACTGAATCTGCTATGCCCGGCAGTACTCTGGAAAATGAACGATTAAATGAACGATTATCTTTAAAAACAGCTCTGTGGAACAGGTTTTTACAATGTGAGTCGCAGTTCTGTGCCAAGTTATGCCAAATGTGTATTTTGATTCTAATTATGAAGTTGTTTTTACCCAAGAAAAACGACATTGCTGATAACATACAGATGTGAAACAAATAGTCACTGCGGAGCGTGTCTAGTCCGTGAGGCATGCCAGGAAATGGTCAGCTGGCATAGAAAGGTCTTGGTGGGGATTTGTTCCAAACTCTGGGATCTGCCAGGAGTGCGCCTGCAGTTTTCTTTCTGAGAGAAAGATATGGGATGGAAGCTCCTGTGGTCTTTAGGGGGAAGCAGACACGACACAGAATTGCTGCTGCTGCTGGGCACAAATTTACAGGATGTTTACGCTCTGAGAAAGCTCTTTGCTGCTTCTCAGAGATACAAGAACACCCATATGAATTATGCTGTATATGAGATACCCCTACCACAAAATAGGAATGTGGGCTTCTTGATTGTAGAGAGGATAAAGTGGAGGACTGTCCCGGGTACTGCCCTTTTGTAACCTGTCCAGGAAGCACAACGAAAAGTTACTGCATAATAAAAGAGGTGCTCTACTTAGAAGGAAAAATCTCAGCAGCTATGCTTCAAATTAGTTTCCTGTGGGAGTTAGCAAACAGTAAATAGCAGCCCCTTTATAAGCTGAGACCTCTCCACGATGAAAGAGCTTTCCCAGACGCGCCTCAAATCTGCACTGTGCTGAAGCTATCCTTAAGCACCAGCGATGTCGTTATTCCCGCCCGAGGACCTCTATCTCATCTCATCTATAAATTCAGACTGACATTGTCATTTCTATGCATTTCAGTTTGTAACAACTCCTGAAACATTAAAGCAGAAATACTGTGCAATGAGACACCCTACACTTTCATATAAATCAACGATTATTAATCTGCCGGAAATCACTTTATTGTTACTGAGCCAAATTCTGCTCTTTACTGAGATCGGGAAAGTTACACAAGATACACAGCACAGTAAAAATGAGCAGCCTTTGAGTCATTTCCTCTATGTCTTCCCAGGTATGCCGTTTGCTCAATTCCTGATGGCTTGAATTTCCTCTACACAGTTCACTTTAAACAAAGATGTTTTGGGTCATCCTGCACAACAGAGACTTGCCAATTAGTATTCTAATAATGTAGCTCATTAGCCTTATCCCCGTACCCCTGTGAAGAAAGCCATCTACAACCCCTTTCAAAATGCATGAATATATATATGCAGAAGGCAGCTGATGATAGAACATTACAGGAAAATTTAAGCTCCAGTGGCTCATCATCTCCCCTGTGGATCATTTCTGGAAAAAACGTGCTGCTGACCTTAAAAAAACCCAACCTCTTCTGGCAACTAAAGCACGCTAATAAAAAAAGAACCATTTGATTATGGAATCAATGTACAAAGTAATTTAAAGAAAAGTAATTACCTACAAAACAAACAGGTTCACATGGACAGATCCAGCACTGGTGTCAAAGAAGGTGACTCCACCAGGAGCTCCGTAGGCATTCGCTGGGGGAAATGCCACCTGCCCTACTGCAGGGCACGCACACATACTATCCACAGTTAAGTAGAAAGATCAAATTCTGAACATTTGAAACTGGTATTTCTAATTGCTGCCTGCAGTAGGAAATAAGTGGTATATTCTTAATTAAAAATGTTAAGGCCACTTCTAAAAAGAATTTGTACTGATGTAAGAAATACAAGGGCTAGAGGATCTGAAAATAGATGGGTTACTGTCTGAGCTCATTGTCCACGGTGAGCCTAAAGCTGGTTTACTGCTGCTCAACACGGCTGACAGTCTTGCGGGGAGACGCATCTCCCCACGCTCCTGCTCCACAGGCACCAGTTAAACATGGCAACCCTCTTTCAGACAGAGGTCTTCTCTCCATCCTTCTATCAGTGAAAAAATGTAAATAATCTTCTTTCAATGTTAATATTTTCAATGTTTTAATTAAGGCTGACATAATTAACATTGTAATTACAGTACTATCTTCTATTACCAATAGGAAACCTTTACAGTCATGGATCAAACTGGATCACCACCCAGACATGATCCTTCCTCGTGGAGGGAGTACTTTGTAAGGGTGAGCACAGGACCTAATTTGGTCATTCCAATTTTATCTGTGCCAGTCTTCAGTCCAGTTTAACATGAGGTAACATGAGGTAGTTATCAGAAGGAATTTAGTTACAAAAGATATTGTGTGGTAGTGATGGGCAACTACTCCTTTTCCTCAGACGCATGCGTTTACGGACTCCTTCAAGGACCGGTCTCAAAGCTCTCCATTTTACGTATGCGTACACACACACGCAGAGTGTATCATATTTGGTAAAACTTTTTAGCTGTAAAGGAAATAACTGCATTGATACACTGGAAACCACAACCTACTCTGTGTTTGGGACAATTTTTCTTACTAGAACAGCTATTGCCAGCAAGGGCAGAGGGGTTATTGCCCACACTGTACAACCCCCCGTAATTTCTGCTACAAAGCACTGCGTACTCTGACCACAGAGAAATTTGGTCTGTGACCACCCCCTGCGTGGCAGAGCTGGCTGTGGGCAACGGCGTCACGCTGGAGCTCTTCCTTCGTGTTCATTTAAGTCCCAGGCAGGGCCTGGGGGTGAACGGGACTTTGGGTTTGCTTGTCTCCCTGTCCCCCCAAAGCAAAGGCAATGTGGGGGGGGG